>CAWUFW010008704.1:572500-857880 GCA_963921515.1 Calotriton arnoldi
ATATTTAATCTAATGCTAACAAAGACTGACAATATAGCATCAAGAGAGGCAACTGCAAGTGATTCATTTACAACATCGGTGAAAGATACACCTCAGAATAGTTCAAACAACCCACCCTGGGATAAACTTTCTTGTGGTAATTACACACAGAGGCCAAGTCTGAACACAACTACGACACAAACCTCTCCGCAATTGATAAAAGGCTTCATTCAGTCTTATCAACTAATTGTTTGGGAAACGTCAACTCAAAATAATACTACACAAGTAACAACACTGTTGCACCAAGACTAAAACACAACTGTATGTATACAGGTATCCTAAGTCAAAGGAGAAACACTCATCTAAGAGCTTGTCCCGGACTCCAACAGTCAAAACAACCATAGCGCTGGATACAAAGGAAACCTGTTAACGGTATTATCCGGAATACAAATCTAGAGGAAAGGAGGATATTCTAAATAGGGTCAACAGTGAAATTATTAGCTGCGCACAAAGATTTAATACATCTATACTCCAGCCATATTTCAGGAATCCATTTCCTCCCTCCTCAGGTTTGGAACAAAATGAGCCCACAACTGTCACCTGGACTACAGATGAGATCGCCAACGTAGTAATATCAAAATATAAGCTCTTCGAGTAGTGGGACATCACAGTCACTCAGCCACAGAAAGAACATTACCCAACCATTCTCCTCAACGATCATTTGAAAATGGCCCCACTTGCAACCTCAATCGAGATAAAAGCCACAACTGGTACAGACGGCATGCCTACGCTTAAGAATGCAAATGACACCAACTTAACCACCCAAAAAAACAAAATGATGCCTATTTACAATTTTTGGGGATCAAGCACCCAGGAGACACTGCTAACTAGGACAATAGGAGGAAGGAGATTGAGATTGTGCCCAGGAAGACTAGATGTGGCTCTCAATTGCTTTACAGGTAAACAAAACACATTGACTGACATCTCCATTCTCAAAGCACCGCCTTAAACATGAAAAACATACATAAAAAGAATTGAACATAACCTTACCCCTTTACGGAGCACCCATGGAGACAGACCATGGATACTTACAGGTGACTTACTTAAATCTCATCCCTCAGTCCACCCAGAGACTCAACATTTCAACGAAAACGCCAGATGGGGAGTTCCACCCCAAGAATTAGACCACAGAGGAAAAAAAATAACTAGAAATATTGTTTCTATCTTTCCATCCAATGTCGCCCACTTATAACTCCATAAACCAACTCTGAGTTTTAGACTACACATTCGTGTTTCTCAACCTGTTGAATAAGATCAAATGCTTTAATACAGAAACCAGAACCGAAAGTGATCACCTTCCGCAGAAGACACTCATAGCTAATAACAGACCTATAGAAGGGATTCGCACAGTAGAGTTTTCCACCAATCAGGGGGCCTGGAAAAGAGTGAAATGGGACACGTCAGTCATCATTAAATAGAACTCTGGAAACCTTGAAGATACTAATTTAATCAGCACTTGGGAGGCAACTACTATACAGCACCTTGAAAGAATTGGGGCAATCGAAAAACTGGCACACTAATTTTAAATTCTAAACCCACTGGTACCCAAAGACATGGGGGAAACAGAGACGTGTACTACATAGGAAAATGAGAAAAATTAAAACTCTCATGAGTCTGACCTACTACTCAAGGTGAATAAACTAAGCAAAGCTACAAAAAGACCATTTGGAAGGCAAAAAGGAAACAAAATGATAAAGAATGGCTTGAGTTGCTTGCCACTTTCAACAAAGACTAGAGTAAGTTATAGATGATTGTGAACCTCAAGGAAAAAAGTCCAATCCTAGCAAACTGTAAAAATGTACCACAGGATGCCTGGCTCAAACATATAAGATCATTAAGGGGCATTGTTTGAGGTGCAAGATGGCAGACGCCACTCTGTAGCGCTCCCACAACAGCCATCTGTTAAAATCCTGAAGCAAGTGAAGCGCTGGAGACTGGATTCCGCCACCAGCTCCGAAACTCTTGGAGGAGATCTAGGAAGGGAACCTGACAAAAGCAAGCCCAATGACCCCGTCTGCCCAGGAGGGCAGAGCGAGAGAAGGTTGTGGCATTCGGTTGCAAAGGACCAGGCTGGATGGGACTGAGGTGTGGGCCTGATGGTCCCGTAAAGAGCTCATGGGAGCAGAGCCACAAGCTAGGGAAAAAGAGAACCCCACCCCGGGAAGCCATGGGGGGAGGGGAACCTAAGGCCCGCGGTGAGGTGCGTAGCGGCGGTGAGTTGTGACCAAGCAGGAGGGAATTCGCAGAAACAGCCAGAGAGCCTTGAGGTCCTGTAGGCCCCTTTGCTGGAGGGTTGCGTTTCAAGTCCTGGGAGGAGAGGCAATAGGTGCGGGTGGAGGATTAGGCCCAGAGAGAAACTTAAAGGCCCTGCACCTTGGCTGGGAGCAGCAGCCGGACGGGGCCTAATCAGATAGCCGGGTGAAATGCTGGGGCCCAATGCAGAAGCAGCCCCCTTTTGTCAGCTGCGCTGGCCCCGGAGGGCCTGAAAAATACTCCCAAAAGAGAGAGAGAGACCAGACTGGCCCAGGCAAGGCCAAGGAGAGAGCACAGCAAGTGTTGAAGCCAGGGGCGTACAGATGTCACTGCGAAAACTTCAGTGGGGGATGAAACCTGTGACAGAGAGAAGACTTGGCCTAGGGGACAAAAGTAGAGCTACTACCCCAGTAACCGGTAGGCGTGGAAGGTCCTAGGGAGAGAGAAGACCAGGTGATACCACACCAGAGGGCTTGGGGAGTCCTGGTAGAGGCAGCCTCCTCAAGACCTGCAGTACCAGCCCCAGAAGGACCCAGTGAACCAAATGAAGGATCCAAGCAGGGGAAAAACCAGATGGTGATAAAGACTGACAGGCTGAGGGCAAGTAGAATGCACTGTCCTTCTGGAGGTGGTCTATCTTGGTGGGGGGCAGGGGGGACACTTGTCATCAAGGAAGTGCATGGGAAGCCCCAGGGACATCCTAAGTACACCATCGACCAGTCAATAGCCTTTCCTGGGAGGACAACAGGCATGTCAGTCGAGGCACACAGAGGTACTCTACACAGAGACAGAAGGAATCATCTACAGGGAAAGACCCTGCCGAGGATCGATCCACTGACATGGAAGCCAGAGAGGACCAGGACACAGAGGGAGGGTAGGGGTGGGTGAAAAGGCCTGGGACGACCAACCATTTTGAGTTTAACTATTGATTCGATGATGCATGACTGTGTTGGGTAGGTGGTGAACCTTAGGTAGAGGAGGGTTTGTTGACCTAGTAGTTAATCGTGGGGTAGGATTATGAGGGAGGGGACGGAGGGGGCCACAGACCTTTCCAGAGTTGGGGATATGGGTAGTTCGAAGGACACATATAGGAAAAGTTGGGTGCGGAAGGGATATAGGGGATAAAGTTTCAGGTTACACACTTGGGGCACTGCAATCACCTCAGATGACAAAGCGAAGAGAGGAGGTAGATACGAAGGATGGAGGGAGACTTGAACGAAGAGCTGAGCCAAAACACACATGCTGCCCCAATGGATTACCAATTAAAAGTCCTTTCATGGATTGTCAATAGACTGGACTGCTAGATTAGAAGGGGAGTATTTGCGCTATACCTTCGGCGGCACTCCCTAGATATAGTGGTGGTACAGGAGACACCCCTGCTACACAGGGACAAGTATGTACTGCTGGCGCATGCTGGCTACACGGGAGAATCAAGAAGGATGGACATTCTAGCTAAGAAAGATCCCCTCTTCCAAACAACCAAGCAATGGGTTAACCCTGGAGGTGTTGCGTGGAGGTACAGGGAATATGGAAGGTCTAATTATAGTGAATGTATATGCACCCCCAGACTATAAAGAAAAAGCCTGGACAAACTGGGATGCCTACTAATAGCCTCACACAGTCATACATGTGGCAGGAGGAGACTTTAATGAGGCGATGCACAGGCATCATGACAGATATCTGCCTTGCACGCAGACACAACACGGGTATACCGGCCTGGCTCACTATGCACATGCCATGGGGCTGGTAGATGGTTGGAGGGAGAAGCACCCGACTAACAGACAATATTCATTTTTATTGGGGGCCCATGGGACATTGTCCTGTCTGGACTATGCGTTCCTGCAAGCATATGAGCACCACTAAGTGAGACGGGCGGAATATTTAGCTACGGGTATATCAGATCATTCCCCACTGCAAATCTCCCTGAGGACACATAGGCAGAATATGGATCGTCAGTGGAGATTAGACACATAGGCATTACAAGATAAAGACCTAGTCAAAACGCTGCAGGCAGACACCCAACTTCACTATGAGAAGAATTAAGTGCCAGTAGATTCCCCGGTAACACTGTGGGAGGCATACAAAACAGTAATCCAAGACACAGATCAGAACATGGTGGCAGTAAAGCGGAAAGGTAAGGTACAACAAGAACAAGACCTAGAGAGGCAACTTATAGAACTGAAAAGTGACTGCTGGGAATGGGGACCTCAGAGGTTTATGCAAAACTGGTCACAACCCAGAGCAGTTTAGCAACCTCACGCAGAACGCGGCCCGCAACCTTCATGTCTCGATACAGGCTCGAAACCGGGGATAAGGCAGGCCGCCTGCTGGCTCAGCTGTGGAGGAGAGAAGAGGCGAGATGTGAGGAGGTGCAAAAAGAAAAGGGTAAACTGATCCAACTCAGATAGAGATATAGTAAAAGATTTTGCAAGATATTTTCATAATCCCTATTCAGTCCAAGCAAGACAACTCAAATATCCTGGGAGAAATAATGGTCCCGAGGTTGGCTGAAGTAGATCGTGAGGCTTTAGAGACAGACTTATCCATTAAAGAGATAGAAAAGGGTCTGGCAGCTATGAAGTCTGGGAAAACACATGGGGCAAATGGCTTCCCAGTGGAAATGTTTAAGCGGTTGGCCCCACTACTCAAACCACATTTGAGGAATTTATTTCATGCAGCCAGGGACAAAGGGAAACTTCCACCAGACCTCGAGCTTGCAATCATAGTGGTAATTTATAAGACCGGCAAATCCAGAGATGCTTGTGCCTCGTGTAGACCCATCTCACTGTTAAATACAGAGAGTATAATACTAGCCTAGATTCTGGCAATGAGGCTGGCAAGTGTAATTACATCCTTAATACACGAAGACCAGACGGGTTTTATGCCAGGAAGAGCTGCTCTCCTAAACCTGGAGCGATTAAAGGCATGGTTGGCTGACATTAAAGGCGACTGACAGCCAGGGCTATCCTCCTACTGGATGCAGAAAAAGGGCTTGCCTCTATAGAGTGGACATCCTTGCATTTGATCCTGGTAAGCTTTGGGCCCAAATTTTGCCAGTGGGTAGCCCTGTTATAAAAAGCCTTGACTGCGGTAATGAGAGTCAATTGTACATTCTCAAATAGATTCAGACTAGGTCGAGGGACGAGACAGGTCTGCCTGCTCTCCTCTTTATTGTTTGTACTCTGCCTGGAGCCCCTAGCATCATGGATTCACTGAAGAGCAGGCATCAAGGGATTTCCGTAGGAGACCAGCGAACCAGAAAAAATCTTGCTATATGTGGATGATGTCTTGACAGATATATTGCCAACCCGGAGACTACTATCCCGGAAATCCCATCAATTTTGTGTAAATCTGAAAGGTACTCAGAGTACCGTATAGATTGGGATAAGTCCACCCTGTACACATTGGGCAGCTAGGATGTGACCAACGAGGTCAGGGGAAACCTTAATGTCATGAGGGAAGACTTCAGATACCTAGAGGGCCACACAACTTCAGTTCATTAATGAGTGTGGATTGGTGGCCACATAACACACCAGCAACCAGACTAGAGAGTCACGATGGCACCAGCTGCATACCTACACTATTATACTACTATATGGGAGACTGGACAGGAAGCATCTGCCCACACCAACTAAGGTCACGCTGAAAGTGTGGGACAACACTAATAAAGCCATAGGGTGGCAAGGGACATTGACATTAGCAACGTCCCTGTCCCGTGGAAGGGGAAAACCTTTAAAGAGGTGAGTAAATTGTCAGGTTTCACCCAGTGGGATCTCGCGGGCACAGCAACATTGGGAGACCCGATTGAGGGGGCGAAATAAAAACATTTGAAGCTCTGCAGGAATAATTTCAATTAGTACTCACCCAATGGTACAAGTGTGTCCAATTGACCCACATATTGAGTGCTAAATAGCTGCGCTGGGCAAATATCCCAGAACACAGTCCCTTGGAGAACGTGTTATTTTGGGGCAAGATCACTCAGAAACTGGTCTCGCAACTCTACTGCACCATCATTAATAATACGCCCAACAACCTCCAGCCCCTGCGGGCAAGATGAGAGGGGTGTCAGGAACCCTAGAAGACAGAATAGGCAGCAGCCCTGATGCACCCAAGGGAAGTGGCTATCAAAGCAAGGCTGAGGTTGATAAAGCAAAAATACTCCACCAAACCCATTTTAACAGAAGCGAACTCTAATTGCAAAGGATGCATTCCCAAAGAGGGCACATTCTTACACATACTCTGGAGATGTGCTAAACTTACAACATACTGGGAGGCGGTCCTCCGAGAATTCAAGGCAATGTGGGAGATGGAGATCCCCGGGACACCCCAACTGGTAATACTGGGGATGCTCAGGGACTGTCATACCTAGAGACATCTTGACTTTTTGTATGCTGGGCTTTATATTGGCAAAGAGAGACATAGCCCAAATGTGGGCTAAGCAACAAGTCCCTACAATAGAAAAATGGAAGGATGGAATAAATATGTGCATGAAAGCGGAAAGGGTGGTTTATGAGGGCAGATGTTATCCTATAAAGTTTAACAAAGTGTGGGGGAAGTGGAGAGCACATTATGGCCTTGATGTGGATCCAGACGATCCCTGGGAGGTAAAACTCTGGGGAGAGGGGAAGGAGACCAAGATTGAAAGAGATGGGAGTGGGAGAGTGCCCCGACTGTGGGGAGAAGGGAGACGCATGCGTGGGACAAGATTTCCAGTATGATCGACTCAGATAGTGTACCTGAGGGTATTGTATGCCATGTTTTGTGCCATTTAAAATCAAAATCAATAAAAATATTTTTTTTAAAAACAAAATCATCAGATTAATATAAGAGGACCCATATAATAAACCAAGAAACTCCTATACCAATCCATCCAGAATCCAACAGTCCTCCTTGTGTCAATAAGATTACACCATGGAGCAAGTAAAAATATGTATAAGGAAGAGCAGGTAGCACTCCAGGACCAAATGGTCTTCCAGTTGCACTCTATAGAAAAGGACCCTTATGTCTGGTGTAAATCTTTTTCAATCCTATTTGCATTCTGTCCCACCACTCAATACATTCCTGCATCATGACACTGGTCAATATTGCAACTTCTAGCAAAATAAAAGGCCCTAGCACTGGCCCAATCAGCTACTGACCAACTGTTTTGCTTAATGGAGGATCAAAATATTTTGCCAATCTATTACTGAAAGTCCTGAAGACCTGGGCCCGAAGCAGAAATTTGATACCATTTAATCAAACAGGCTTTCAAGCAGCAACAAGTACCATAGATAATTTGGTTGTTCTAACAACGATAACCCATAAGTCAATTACATTTTTTTTTTAAAAAGCAGCTCCTCTATTCCTGTTTCATAAATTTCCCCGTGGCCTTCGATCGAGTGAATAGAAATCTTTTTGGAAAAAGGTGGAGAGTTGGCATCTACTCTCTAATCTCTTACATGCAATACAACTTTTATATACAGACACTTGGTACAGGTCAAGCTGAGCACAAACTGGACCGTCTCACCAAACAACTTACACTCACAGAGGCCTTAAGCAAAGGATGAGTCCTCGTACCGATGCTCTTCAACTTTACCAACTTGAGCATTCAACTTGACGCAGTCAACTCGCACCAACAAGCCACTCACTTCACTGAAGTACGCAGACTATCTCCTACTGTGAAATCAAACAGAGACCGTTCTCCAGATGTTTTTAGATGTGTTAAACTGTTACTAAAATGCAAATCACATCGAAGTAAACCTGCAGAAAAGTAAAATAGTATTCAGAAGACTGAATAAACCTGGCTCCCGATTCCAGGGTGAAAGGTGGCTGGAAAGAATCCCTAAATACAAGTACTTGGGAGTAGGACAGGAAGAAAGATGGGGGCATTTACAGCACCTGAACTTGCTCAAACCAAAGGCTGCTTCCCTCCGTGTTGCCTTCCAATCTTTGATGTGAAAAACTAGCAACCCTTCATTTGCCCCATACTCAAAGTATTAAATGCAAAACTCATTCCCACCAAGGCATATGGCACCGAGGAATATTGCAACAAATTTGGACAGTTTCTCAATAACATTCAGTGTAATATTTACAGATTACTGTTTAAACTGCAGCAAAATTTATCACAAGCGTAGATTAGGCTAGAATTTGGACTGATGGACCAACAGGTGGCTCAGAAAACAGCATTTCTAAAGTACGCAAGCAAATTAAGACACACTCAATTTCACCCTTAAAAATTGCATCTGGGAGGAGATGCAACCAGGTCCTACCAACATAAAGAACAATGGTTGAAGTAAGTGGCAACCGAGTTAACCTCTTTGGGAGAAGGTCCTCTGTGGGACCAATACTTGTTATATACCTGCCTTAAGAAACTCCTCCATAAACTGGCAAAAACGGCTTGCCCCTGCAGCAGATAAATCGATCTTAAGCAAAAGAAGTCATGCATGTCTAGTACTAAACTTTTACAAAGTAATGGGTCCACAGAACTACTTATCTGAAACTTTAACAGCATTTTGCAAAATTAGATGCAAGCAATTACGCTTCGGGCTCTTTTTCACCCTTGATTTTCTGCCAAAATGGGAGGTAAAACCAATCAAGTAAGAATGACAGCTTTGTCGTAGCCAAAAGGAAACCTCTGCCAGCATAATTTGCACATGTTCTGCCTTACTCAAGGAGTGCAGACTATGGTTACAAAATGCCTTTAAACAACACAGCATATGCACCTGCCGACAAGCCATCATCTTATGTCTGCAAGGAGATCATCCTCAAGGGGTGACCAGATTTATCAAATATGTTAATTATGCTGATAGGCTATTAGAGAATCTGCAGTAGCTCCTGCAATTTGTTTTTATTTCCACATTTTATTAGGGTTTGTTGGCAACAAATGTTTGTCCATTTCGAACCCCTGCGACACGAATATCTTTCCCCCCCATGCTGAGAGGTCCGTGGGTCTTCAGTTCTCTAAAAGCTAAGTCTGCAGTAGCTCCTGTAATATTGATGCTGATTTAAACTAGGGATGAACTAACAAGAACTGGTAAACGATATTTCCCTAGCATATGGATGTTCCGTTTTTAAATATTCATTTTTATTTAGTTTAATGTATTTCATAATCAGTACACAGGAAATACTTTCGAAACATAAAAACATAATGTAAGTGGGTACTCTGTGATTCACATCACAACACAAAAAAATAAAAAAGAAGAATAAGCACAGAAAATAACAGCTGACTCATTCATTAAAACACTATGTACGAGCGATAATATTTCCAAGCAAGGGGAAGTCTGAGCTCTAAGAGAATAGGAAACAAGCACTGGCATAGCCAATAGGTTTCGCCTTTGGGACCTTATAAGTATTTAGTTATGCAGCACAATATCCTTGGTGCAACAACATCAACTGTTGCATGGCTAAACACTTATAAGGTCCCAAAGGCGAGACCTATTGGCTATGCCAATGCTTGTTCATGGAGCTGTACACCGGTGCTGTTCTAGCGCACGTATGCCATTTGCCCCTCGGCGCTTGAGGGGGGTTTAAAAGCGCCTTTATTTTAATAGTTGAATTGTCATGTTTTTAGAATCCCACATAGCCTTAACAGGAAAATTACTGTATTTTTTTTACAGTTTATTTTGCGTTAAAATATCATTGACGGGTGCTATAACTCACTTTGACAACAAGAGCCCGCAGTGTTTTTTAGCGGTGTTCAGCCTTGTTAATCTTTGGGTACCTGAGGTATTCCTTCATGACATGGCTCGGGTGTTTACAGCTATCTGAGCATTTTACCCGTTTTCCCTGGTCTGTATTTTGGAGTTTTCATTCAACGTCCGTAGTTTGCTTTCTCACAGCCCTCAAGTCACCTTACACAGTACTTTCCAGACTTTTGATGCCATCGATCCAAAATGTACCTATACTATTATGGGTCTTGTATGCAGACCTTAGGGGACACCCCTTAAAAGCCCCAAACACTTGTAGTGTCAGCAGTATGAGAGTGATGTTCGCCCTTCAGTGTTAACGCTGTAAACATGCACACATAGTATGCACCTTATCTGGCGTGTTGTTCTTCCTTTGTATTTGCAAAGTCCAGAAATAGACTGTTACGGCTCCATGCTCCTCTGTAGAAACGCCGGAAACTGCATGTTGTAGCCAATGCCTGCCAGACTTGTGCGAATGCTTATAAGACGTCCATCGGGCCAGCGCGTAGGAACGTCCCCACGTAGCCGCCTTGTCGCATTCAGTGAATGCATGCGTGTGGGGCCCCCGCTTTCCCGTACTGCGCGCGCTGAAAAGTCACTGCAGGGAGTCTGTACGCCTAGCACGTTTACAGTGGTGTTTAAATTCCCGTGCACACACAAGTGCTTCGAAGTTCAGCCCACCTGTGAGGTCACCACGGCTCCTCCTTGTCTCTTTCTGGCCGTGGGCCCCGGAGGGCGGTTCTGGGGAAGTGATGGTGAAAGTCGCAGAGTTTTTCAACAAAGCCAGATTGTGGAAAGGTTGACGGTGGGGGCAGCCATGTCGAGGCTCTTGGTGTACCATAAGTTCACCAGGCACCAACATGGGGCGCACCCGCTTAAAGGTACCTTTTATGTCCCCAACAGAGACCTTTATGGAGTAAAAAGTTGTTGCCGGAGTTCGATGTAGGATGAAAGGGACAGCCTCTGACCCGGTGAAGTGGGGAGTGCGCTCAAAAGGAAGCCGTATACAGATCCGAAAATGTTGACTAGAGTTGTCGCTCTGCCTTCCGAGACCATTCCTAATCTAAAGCAGTCCTTGTTTACGTTCGTCTCTCAAAGCGACTGGTCCATGTGTTCTGGGTTAAGTCGAGACGGGACGTGCCAGGAAAGATAACACCCCATCAGGGGTTAGAAGCGCTATATAAATACAAACCTTCTTTCCTCTTCTATCCTTCCGAATCCAAATAACTGACTAACATATCCACCACTTAAAATGTACTTGCATGTTTCACTATACTAATTCAACACTAATCCTCTATTGGGTCCCGGAGTAGCGTGCTACTCGCCGAAAAAGCGCTTCGACGCCTCGTCAGGGGTAGTAAGCGCTATACAAATGCAATTACAATACAATACAATATGCGTTAGGGTGTGATGGGCAATAATAAAGAGACGGCCCGGTGTACGCAGAATTAAATCACGAGTTGAGGGATGCGGAGATCTATATGCGATTTCGTATTCTCCCTCATAGCCCAGACCTCCGTGGAATGAAGGCTTCCAGTGCTCACCTCTGACATGAACTTTGATCGCGTGTCTGGCAAAGTGAAAGCGATCGTGAGCAGGCAAATGTAAACAAGCGCGCGCGCGGCCACGCTAATTGAAAACAGATGGCCCCTGCTTGCCGCTGCTCGCTCCAGCAAGGTGGATGCCGCCACAAGCACGAGTGTTTGAAAAGTGCAGACCGATTCCAAAAGATCATCTCCTAGAGCAGCGCTTGCGCGCTGCGCTAGACTCGACCTAAAAATGTCTGAGGTCATGACAAAAGAAGATCAGTGTATAACCCAGTTATCCAGTGTGCGCTTAAGGTTACTAAACTGCACGTGTAACAGAAAACTCTATAGTCAAAGGTGTATACCTACTTGAGAACAATCAAACATTAAAAAACAACTAAAGCAGGATGACTGAAGAGTGTTATTAAGTAGGGCATCACAGGGCTGAGGACGTGGGGAGTAACGGACATGAGGTAGCAAGTGATTGCACCAGAGGGGTGCAGGACATAGTAGTTTGTGTGGTCCCATGTCGCAAAGAGTTTAAAAGGAAAGGAGTGGGAGGAATCAAAATCATTCGAATCGCAATGGGGAAGGGAGGTCACCTGCATATGCAGCCCTGGTGGGGGGCAGGCGTCGTCACTTAAGATATGAATTGAGGGTGGCCGAGGTATGTGGGAGGTATTTGGACTATGTAGCCAGGCTTGACCATCTCAATTCACCGGGGTAGGGATCATCCCAGGGTTCCTCCCCAGGGCAGCCCATAACCCATCCCAATCCTCTGCTATACAGCGCTTGTGAAGGCCTTGGTTTTCTTCCTTGTTTAGGGCCTTACTTTCCGCCTGGGCTGAACGCAAGACCACTGTGCGCCATGATTCGAAAGAAGGATCGAAGGGGGACTTCTATTTGCAGGTAATCGCTCTTTTGGCCAAAAGGGAGCGTCCCGATGCAATAAGAAGAAAGAAACGGGCAATTACAGAGCATATGTTCAAAGTCTGCATCAGAGATGTAACATCATGGACAACAGCTCCCCGAAAAATCTGATTGATACCGGCAGGGGACAGATAAGCCCGATGTAGAATGAACAACTGGATCAGTGTAAACCTGAAGTTTTGAGGAATGGTATGCGAGTAGTGCAGTGCTCTGGACCACTCTTTCTCATGTGATGCCCTTCCAAACTCAGCTTCCAGGTATTGCGTAAATGTTGATGATGGGGTAGGGAGCGGGCGGCTCTGTGATTTATATAACCATGTGATGCAATGTTGGCCTGTCCTTATCGTATGCAGCGCTTGAATCGGTGGATGTGCAACAGGTCCTGCTTCTACAATCGCCCATCTTGTGCCCAGAATATGGGATGAGACGATACATTAAAAACTGCCACTCATGAAGTGCATGTTGGGCTTGTATGGTTTGAAAGGACTGAAGGAGATCATCCTGAAACAAATCCTCCATTGTGTTAAGCCCTACTGCTGCCCAATGTGTGAGGCACTTCTGTTCAAGTATGGAGTGTTGTATTGAAAGGCCTAATAGAGGAATACTGGAAGTATTCGGAGATAGGCTTCTTGTGACCAACCAAGGCCAAGCCAGGCAAACATAGGCCCAGTCTAACGCATTAAATGCCTTTTCAAGATCTAAAACCGAGCAGGCATAGTTGGGCCACTTTAGCGGGGCTTCCTCAAGTATCCTATGCAGCCTACAGACATTACGGAGTCGAGATCTGACACATGTGAATCCATTCTGGTCCAAGTGGACAAGGTCAGGCATGTGTTCAATCAGATTTTACTGAATATTTTGTAGTCACATCCCATATTTATAGGAGGCGACTTTGAAGAGGTCCCTTAATGTTTCAGAAGGGATATCAACAGCGCCTCCCTCATGGTCAGAGGCAGTAGTCCCGAGGCGAGGGCGAAGGTATAGAGTTCGGTCAACTTAGGGACAAGAAGGTCTTGTATATTTTATATAACAATGGGTAGACCGGCAAGTCCCAAGGTCATTTTCCATTTGATTGTTATGGCGTGTAAGTCTCATGTGATCTTTAGGTGCTTCACTTCATTGGTTTTGTGTGTTAAAATTCCGGGACGGGATAAACCCATGTCATGCAGATATGAAGATAAAAGCAGCAATGAGAGATGGGCAGGGAATGAGCACATGTGGGTTGAATGCAAAATGTAAAGGGGCACATATTTTATTGGATTGTTTGTTGTTCTTAGGCGAGCGGAAAGTGTTTCTAAAACCTATTTTTATCAACTATGAAATCACTAATCGGGATCAAGCCTTTAGCCTGTTAGTAAATATGAGATTTTTAAATGTTGTATGTGTAATTGGCAGATTTTTAAATGCAATATGGGAGATTTTAAAAGGCCTGTTGGATAATTTGTAAGGGACCTGGTGGGTTTTGTATGGACCTCCATCAATCTGTTTTTAATTACGTCATTGTAGGTGTACTTTGGATAAGTTACTTTAAATACTTTTAGCTTATGTGTGATTTTATGATATATTTATGGCACTGTTTATAGACTGTGGTCTAAAAAAAAAAAAAAACGATTTGACTGACAGCAAAACATACTTTTTCACTGACCCAGAAACTGCCTGATAACGTGAGGTGAGGCCAAAAGGAATCGCTGATGTTCCGGATTATCGGGTCACGACTGCATAGGGGTGTGCCCGGGAGGAGGGCCCAATTCCCAGAGTCTAACAGGAGAGATATTACTGCCAAAGGTAGCGCCCACTGGCGGCCACAAATAACCTACGTTATAGTAGCTACAGACGCGACGGAAATCCCCCTGTGGTCAATACGACCATTCAGAGAGGCGGCGGGCCACAAGGGGATGGAGCTTTGGGAGTTCCTGGGAGCAGACACGCTGAGCAACGTGTTCCAGGATGGTGCCTGGATTCCATTTGACTTACTAATTGATCAGACTGGTCTCCCAGTTGGACAGTCCCCGATACACAGGCGACTGACTATGGAACTAGAACAACTCTGGGGAATCACTACCACTGACCAGACCTGCTGCAGGTGCTGCACCCAATTGGTTCAGGGCGTAGACTCATCTCATGGATCGCAAGAGCAATATTACAGAGAACCCCCTCGACCCACTATCTAGGGTACCGTTACGTTATTTTTAATTCACTTGCAAACTCCCCACATACCCGCACTCACCACTGCGGCGTTCCTCTTCAAAGATCTCCGTCAAAGAGCGCTCTCGCGGGGCCCGTGGGGGACTGCAGCGCAACCCCCACGAGGAGCAAAACGCCCAATGATGAAGCATGACACCTTTATGGGTGTGGGAGGGCTACTCTTCAAATTTGAGGATTTCCCTTGCATCCAACCTTCACTCATTTATTAAGACAGGCGATTACCAACTACTCTTCCTTTTTCTCACACTCTCCGCTGCCAAATGGGCTGGCACTTACTCATAGGAACAGTTACTCTCTAGTGATTTTGACTTCAAGAGATAGCACCTTGGATCTAGTGTTCCCTTGTTTGTTCAGGTAATACACTGTTACAGTATAATCTATCTGGATCAGAAAGGAGTTTATGTTGAAGAACAGAATAACTTTTGAAAACAAGGTGGAATATTCTGAGCTCCACAAGAATTGTGTTAAAACATCTCTTTCTGTCGCCACTTCCTTGAATTTGAAAACGAACCATTTGGTCTCTCATCCTAGAGGAGTAGTGTACTTTACTTCTGTCTGGGATGGAATGCCTTGGTAGAAACAAAAGCCCTCTAATACATTTTCAACTAGCACCACCATTGGAAAGACAGAAGAGGTGCTGGAGTGATAGAATTTCATATTTGCACAGGAATTGGCACCACTCATCTTCTAAGGATTACTGGGAGAGATCCCATTTGAAGTTTAACAATTGGGTTCAGAAAAATGTAGATGCCATGCAGCGCAAGAGAGTGGCTATCTGTCTGGCTGACGAGCATGAGACTATGGATTTAAGGGGAATAGAAGACGGTGCCTGTTCTGAGGGAGACACTTTTGCATTGGCTGTACAGCTCCTGGATAGTGAATAGATTGAACCAGAGTTGAAGCCAGTTTGGTTTGGTTGACTTGTAACTACAGGGAGTATAAAGGGTTAGCTGTAACTGATATGGAGCCACCCGGGGAGTGGATACCATGATTGGCCAACAGTCAATTTAAGGATACACATATATCTTTGCCTTCAAATGTGCTGCCACCAGAACATACGTAAATCCTGATAACATTTTTAGGGTTAATTTTACCAAATGGCAGATTCTGTACTGAGAGTGATCAATGCCCTCTATGAATCTCAGGAGCTCACACAGTAGAAGTCATGGTGGTCTATGGCAAGCATCCACTCTTCTCGATGGAGCACAGGATAGATTTGGAGGAAAGCTAAAATTCAGAACTTTAATTTTCCATTACATAGCTTTATAAGAGCTGTAAAATAAACCGGAATAAATCCAATTTCTTTTTTGGTGATTGGGGACCTATATTTAACTGCTTGCTATTGTAGCAAGAGGTTGACGACACCTGAATTTGAATAGCCACTTTTCAAATGTTGGTACAATATAAATATAAGAAAAGAGTAAAAAAAAAAATGAAAATGGCACGTTTCTACACATTATATGGGGTTGTTCAGTACTTGCAGAATATTGGTGGTGGATTTAAGTCAGATAGTAACATTGGTGAATCAAGTGGTGCTAGATCCAAAAGTTCTAATCCTAGGGGTGACTGACACCTGAGATGGTACAACTAGTTATAAAACTTTAGTGGGCATTGGCATTGTGGTGGCAAAGCGGGATATCGCTAGGTGCTGGATGAGCAGTACCCTCCGCTCCACCACAAACTGGATGACAGGCAAATAGGCAAGGACAGAGAAGACTGATTATAGGGCACAAGGATGTCCACAAACCTTCCCAAAAATTTGGGAGTCATGGATCAAGATGCGAGATCTGGATGGGCAATGTTGATGAATATATTTAGCCGTCTCATTAATGAATGAATGAAGAATGTATACATGTGGCTAAGAGGGTGGGAAATCTGCTGCCAAGCTGGGATTTGTGCCTTGGATGTAGTCACAAATATTAACTCTGTCTGTCCTGCCGCATATAGGACATACCTGTATTGTTTTTTTGAAAAATAAAAATCAGTTCTAAAAATAAAACGTAAAAAAACCAACAAAACACACACACTTGTACACACACACACACACACACAATGTATCAAAATACCTGTTAATCATGTCATCCAACTTGGCCAAGTCAGTGTGAGGAAATGCAGGCTCCTCATCCTCAAGCTGGGGTGGAGCATCCCCCTGACCCTGCTCATCAGGGGGACTAACAGGTGAATTTTCATTTGAAGAATCAGGTGAGGAAGTCTAAAAGATTCACATACAAAAAGATTACCAATAAAGCAGTCCAATATACTGCAATAAATGTAATGAAAATACAATAAAAAAAGCATTACACAAAAGCAGTTTATGCAGGATTCATTAGGTACAGTTAGGCATTTCAGAAGAACAAGTTACTTACCTTCGTTAACGCTCTTTCTGGTGGATACTCAAACTGCAGATTCCTCACCTGTATAAAAGTTCCATGCGCCAGACTAGATCCATAAGTTTTCACAGCAGTGCTCCCGCGCTACTAGGTGGCAACTTTCAGTTC
The DNA here is from genome assembly GCA_963921515.1 of Calotriton arnoldi. Taxonomy (NCBI): domain Eukaryota; kingdom Metazoa; phylum Chordata; class Amphibia; order Caudata; family Salamandridae; genus Calotriton; species Calotriton arnoldi. The sequence continues at coordinate 589,616 of CAWUFW010008704.1, forward strand.
TGTGTTGCTCTCGTTCCACTTCAGATGTGACAGAGCAAAAGCTAATATAAGTGCCAGCCCTGCGCACCGTAAGTTTCTTGCTTGGCACGAAGCACAAAACAACTGGTGCTACTAGTGTGCAGAATCTCTAATTCGGAACCTTTTAACATGGTAAGAAGACAACTCTACAGAAAAGGAAGGTGGGAGTACGGTTAATAATGTGCAGGTTGGCGGAGTATCCACCAGAAACAATGTTAACAAAGGTAACTAACTTGTTCATTTAATGGATACTTTTAACCACAAATTACTCACCTGTAGAATGGATACCAAAGCAGTACCTCCCCAAAGTGAAGGGCGTGTGGAGTGTACCCTGACCAGAATGTCTTGCAGGACCGAACAGGCAAAATGCCCTTCCAGTCAGACCTGGCTGTCAAGGGAGTAGTGCTTCATGAACATGTGAGCGGACCCGCACGTCCAGAACAGGCACTCTAAGTGCCAAAGCATTGGTAGCAACCTTTACCCTGGCGGAATGAGCCCTCTGTCCTTCCGGATGCCATTTCTTGGCCAATGCATAGCAGATCTTAATGCAGAAGACTATCCACTTTGACAACGTCTGTTTCTGCGCTGCCTTACCTTTCATTGCCCCCGAGAATCCCACAAAAAGCTGCTTGTCCACAAGTTGGTATTTGGCGCAGTCAGTATACAAGCTTGAGGATGTTTTGGGATCAAATCAATGGAGACTTCCCTCCTCTTTCAAGGGGTGAGTCGGAACAAACATTGGGAGGGTGATGGAGTGCCCACCATGAAAAAGAGTTGCGACTTTTGTAAATAAGGCCACCCTGGTCCTCAACCTTAGTTAGTCCAAGAAAAATGTGAGGTAGGACAGCAGCACCAGAAGAGCCTGGAGCTTCCTCACACGACAAGCTGAAGTGATCGCAGTGTGGAAGACTTTTGAGAGTCAGAAGATGCAACAAGCAGCTATGCATAGCCTCCAAAGGGGGGTGTCCACGAGGAACGTCAGAACCAAATTAAGATTCCACCCTGAGATCATAAACAGTTTGTGATGAAACACGTGTTAAACTTTTATTAAATTGCATGACATAAGGTGTTTTAAACAAGGGCGGTTGGTCCGGCAAACGCAAAAAGTGCCTACAAATAATCTTTTTTACACACTAGAGAGTGAGAGAAGAGCAGATCAGTTGCAATCTCCCAATTACAGTCTTATCACATATAAGCAACCGCTGCCTTGTGAATTCCCCTTAGGAATTCAGGCCTTTTTAAAAAAAAAAAATTTTAAAAAAACAACAAGGATTCTGACAAGATGTGGTAATCTCCCTCCGCTTTATCTTTGGTAGCTGGGATATCCAAAGATATTGGAGTAGACGCCTCACTCACTTATTGTGACATGCTTTATCATTGGCGTCTATCCACACCCGGGTAAGATGGTACTACCCGGGCGGACTCAACCATAGATGTAATGGGAGTTCTTAGATAAAGCAAGTACTGGTCATGCAGGGATCCAGATGAGTGATAATTAAAAATACCTTCAGGTATACCCAAACACTATGTTTTATTCGGAGGGTACCTGGGGCATGAATAAAAAAAGTGAATATACTGGGTTTTACTGAATAGAATTGTTCAGTTGTACCCCTTTTAAAGTGCCAACATGTTTTGGCCCTCGCTAGGAGTCCACGTGGATCTGGGGCCTTCGTCAGGGCTATTTATCTACTTCTTATTGTCCCTGCTTCTATAGGGTGCACGCACTCCATGCACTAACGTGAGGCCTAATGCGCTCACCTGTCTTCTTTACGTCCTCAGTAGATTTTCTAGCAGGGGGAGAAATGGAAGAAGTCAAAATCCTATTTGTGTTTTAGCAGACTTATTCCATTGTGATTCATTCATCCCTATGCACCGGACCGTGTTTTCCGGATGTTTATAAATACTTTTTGCATTCTGGTGGGCGACTTCCCTAAAAACTCTTTATTATAAACAATTTAGTGATCCTTTGAATATTTACATTTATGTGATGTGTGATCTGTCTGGGTAAAACTTCGACTATTCTTTTAAAAATCTACATCTGAGTAGATTGTGCCGTCTATACTAGGTCCAGATGTCAATCCTAGGTGTAGTGATTGAAATATTTATCCATTCGTAATGTGATTATCATCCTATCATGACATACATGAGTTCAAACACTCTTGTGCTCACCTACTGCTTTCTTTTATCAAGCGACATGCGGATCAGGTGGGTGGTGCTGCCTTATAGTCACACACTGCGGGAGGAAGAAAGTTCTTTACATAATCCATTGCTGACAGTTCGATGTAATATTGAGTTGGTATGCAAAGCTTTGTGTTAGTTCTGCAATCACAGCTTTTTTTTTAAAAACCTTGGCGGTTATATTATTCTTCGTAACCTTTCATAATCAAGTTTATATCAGGGCTTCCGTACTCTGGGCCAAATTATACCGGGATATACTAAAAAAAAAATTAAGGGCCTTAGGCGGCTTCGTTTCCGTTTATATACCGCTAAGTGCTCTCAAACCCCTTGGGTATGGTTCTCATTTGTGCTCAATGACTCTGTTGCTCATAAACAGGTAATGCGGCTAACTCGGGGTGGAATTACACGCAGCCGCGTTCACTTGCATACCGCCGCCGCACTCGACCCTCGTGGTGTAGTATTACTCTCCATCATTGTATTCCCCTTTCATTCCGTGGTGGCGGTGTATCTCGAGACAACCATCACGAGCATCCAACATTCACTCGTTCACACAACTTACTTCGTCAAAGTGCAAGCACCGCCGAAATACCTCTGTTTCCCCGCTCCGTCTGCCGCCGTGTGCTAAGGCTGGCCGGGCAGGCCTGTTTGTACCTGTGGTTGCTCACGTAAGGCGCGTCATCACTCGGCGTGAGCGCCCGGGACCGCAAGGATGCTGGGAGTATTAGTTTTTTACGCGCTAGCAGGTAGTTTTGAAGCGCGGAGGTTACCCAGAATGAACTAAGTCTAATGAGTAAATAACAATGAATGATAAAGTAAACCCAATAAAGAGGAACCTCCGCGCTTCAAAACTACCTGCTAGCGCGTAAAAAAACTAATACTCGCAGCAACCCCGCGGTCCCGGGCGCTCGCGCCGAGTGATGATGCGCGTCACGTGAGCAACCACGGGTACAAACAGACCTGCCCAGCCAGCCTTAGCACACGGCGGCAGACGGAGCAGGGAAACCGAGGTATTCCGGCGGTGCTTGCACTTTGACGAAGTAAGTTGTGTGAACTATTGAATGTTGCATACTCGTAACGGCTGTCTTGAGAGACACCGCCACCACGGAATGAAAGGGGAATACAATGATGGAGAGTAGTACCACACCACGAGGGTCGGGTGCGGCGCCGGTATGCAAGTGAACGCGGCTGCGTATAATTCCACACAGAGTTAGCCGCATTACCTGTTTATGAGCAACAGAGTCATTGAGCACAAATGAGAACCTTACCCAAGGGGTTTGAGAGCACTTAGCAGTATATAAACGGAAACGAAGCCGCCGAATGCCCTTAAAAGATAAATGTAGTATATCCCGGTATGATTTGGCCCAGAGTACGAAAGCCCTGATATAACCTTGATTATGAAAGTTTACAAAGAATAATATAACCGCCATGGTTGTTTAAAAAAAAGCTGTGATTGCAGAACTAACACAAAGCTTTGCATACCAACTCAATATTGCATCAAACTGTCAGCAATGGATTATGTAAAGAACTTTCTTCCTCCCGCAGTGTATGACTATAAGGCAGCACCACCCACCTGATCCGCATGTCGCTTGATAAAAGAAAGCAGTAGGTAAGCACAAGAGTGTTTGAACTCATGTATGTCATGATAGGATGACAATCACATTACGAATGGATAAAAATTACAATCACTACACCTAGGATTGACATCTGGACCTAGTATAGACTGCACAATCTACTCAGATGTAGATTTTTAAAAGAATAGTCAAAGTTTTACCCAGACAGATCACACATCACAAATATTAAGGGAATCACTAAATTGTTTTTAATAAAGAGTTTTTAGGGAACTCGCCCACCAGAATGCAAAAAGTATTTATAAACATCAGGAAAACACGGTCCGGTGTATAGGGATGAATGAATCACAATGGAATAAGTCTGATAAAACACAATAGGATTTTGACTTCTTCCATTTCTCCCCCTGCTAGAAAATCTACTGAGGACGTAAAGAAGACAGGTGAGCGCATTAGGCCTCACGTTAGTGCATGGAGTGCATGCACCCTACAGAAGCAGGGACAATAAGAAGTATATAAATAGCCCAGACGAAGGCCCCAGACCCACGTGGGCGCCTAGCGAGGGCCGAAACATGTTGACACTTTAAAAGGGGTACACTGAACAATTATGTTCAGTAAAACCCAGTATATTCACGTTTTTATTCATGCCCCAGGTACCCTCCGAATAAAACAGTGTTTGGGTATACCTGAAGGTGTTTTTAATTATCACTCATCTGGATCCCTGCATGACCAGTACTTGCTTTATCTAAGAACTCCCATTACATCTATGGTTGAGTCGCCCGGGTAGTACCATCTTACCCCGGTGTGGATAGACGCCAATGATGAAGCATGCCACGATAAGTGAGTGAGGCGTCTACTCCAATATCTTTGGATACCCTAACTACCAAAGATAAAGCGGAGGGAGATCACCACATCTTGTCAGAATCCTTGTTGTTCTGTTTTTTTTTTTTAAAAAGGCCGAAATTCCTAAGGAGAATTCACAAGGCAGCGGTTGCTTATTCAAATAATCTTTAACAGTTCCCACTGTAGGGTCTTGCTGGGCCAATAATAAAATAAAAAACAAAACATCCAACAGCTTAGCTTGCAAAGGGCCTATTTTAAGAATTCCACACTAGGCCACAAATTTGTCCCAGCTGTGGTGTAAATGGAATAGATAGACAAGTAATTGGCAGCACGAATCACATCCACAACCTCCGGAGGTAGATCAAATGAAGTCAACTGCCATAGCTCAATCTCCACGGACGGAGGTGGAGATTGCACATGTTCAGTAGAGGTAGAGATGAAAAGCACAGTAGTCCCATGCACCACTCTTGACTGAAGGAGTCTCCCAGAGAGAGCGTTCTTCGGCACCTCAACGCACAGACGTTTTGACACTGCATGTTAGAGGGTGGCACACAGATCCAGCTAAGGTCCTCACCGCTGTCGAAAAATACCCTGCACCACCTCAGGGTGCAACCGCAATTCTTGATTTGCCAGGTGTTGCAGGCTGGCCTCATCTCCCCTGGTGTTAAAGATCCTGCCAGGGGTATGGATAGCCCCGGGTACCCCCTTTGCACTCCAATACATGGAAGTCGACATTAACGGCAGATACAGCCTACTTAGAGCCAAACTAGATGGTCGGGACATAGCAATCCTGAATATATACGCCCCCAATGTAGATGATCCTGACTTCTACAAGTCCATACAGGAGGTCCTGGCCCTAGACCTGGGCACTCCAATACTCTGGGTGGGGGACTTCAATTGCGTCCTGGAGCCTGACCTGGATAGATACTCTCCTCACCCAGGCACAAAGCCACGAATGACAGAGGCTTCGGGAGGAAATGGGAAACCAGGGTATACGAGATGTTTGGAGGGACAGACACCCCACTAAAACTATACACTTGCTACTCCCCCACCCACAACACACATAGTAGATTTGACAGGGTCCTGGCGTCGACAGTAGGTGCTGATTTAAGTGTGGAGGTGACCCATCAGACCCGTTTCCTGTCTGATCATTCCCCGGTCACTTGCACGGTCCGCTGGAGACTGCCTGCACACCTTCGAAGAACGTGGCGGATGCCAACTGACATACTGGAAGACGCGCTCGGTAGGGAACACGTAGCGGGTGTCCTGGTCGATTATATGACAATCAACTGAGAAGAGGCAAACTTCTCTAAGGCCATGAAATGGGAGGCACTAAAAGCGGTGACGCGAGGAGCCTGTCTGAGTTTGACATGTGGGTCCGCAGACAGCTGCAACATGACCTTGCAGGGGAAAAATTGGCATTGCCAGTGGCGCAAATTGGGGACTGGACAGATCCCGCAGCTGAGGCTCGGGAATGTGAGATACGAACGCACATCAGCGATATCTGGGACAGGTTAGATAAATTCACACTTAACCAATACCGACAGCGTTTACACAGGGAGGGAGACAAATCCGGACGGCTACTGGCTTGGATCCTTCGTAGGGGGCTGACCCCGACCCCAATAGCTGCGTTTCGCACACCCACCGGTGCACTGGTACACACCAGGGCTGCAATCTTACAAGAGCTGCAGCGACATCTCCAGACTGTGTATGCCGCGGCTTTAGCTATCAGTAAAGACGGTTATGTCCCATACTTGCAGACCATGAATCCGACACAGCTCCCAGCCCAAGCCATAGATGAACTGGAGGTCCCACTTACCACAGAAGAAATATAGGCAGCGTTATTAATGCTCCCAGGAGCGAAATCCCCGGGTGGGGACGGAATCCCCCCTGAGTTTTACCGAGCATATGCTGCAACGGTGACTGAAGCAGGTTTATGAGGAGGCCTTTGACAGAGGAATCCTCCCCCCTACATTGGGACAGGGCAAAATTGGTATGCTATTAAAACCGGGCGGGGACAGCTGCGACCCTTCGTCCTATCGTCCAATCACTATGATAAACTCGGACGTGAAAATACTAACCAAACTCCTGGCCTCTCACCTTGGACCCCAGATGGCTCACCTCATGCTCGAGGACCAATGTGGTTTTATTCCGGGCTGCAATACCAGCATGAACCTACGCCGACTAACACACTGTTAGGTTTAGCAGGATCACGAGACCACGTCTGTTTGCACAAAAGAGGTTTATTGCAACCTTAAACTTATAAGGGTGTCTCAAAAGTAAATGTCCAGTGTTTGGAGTCTTGGCTGTTCCTGGTGGACTTGTATTTTCTCCAGCGTCACCGTCGGTCCAGTCAGGAAAGAAGTGCCCAAAATAAAGAAAAGAACACAAAAATCAGCGCCACGAGCATGTACTTTGTTGAGGGAGAGGGAGTGAGGGATATAACACACCCGTCTTAGCAAAAAGGGTGAGAGAGACCGCCACCGTCAGAGCAAGGAATCCCTGGCTTGTCGTGGTATTCGGGGAATTTACGGGGGTTTCCCTGGCTCTTTACCCCGGGGCGCTACTCCCACCCGCCAACCACTCCCCAGGAGTTTTGCACGTACTTGTGCAAGCCACGTCCCTCCTGGAACGAGGCTGGGCGATTCACAGGGTCGTTGGCCTCCTGGCTTTCCTCTGTCGTCTTCGCTCTCGGCGTCTCGAGTCCTCAGATCGAGGGTACTCCTGGTTCGTCCTCGCAGCCGCTGGGGGTCCTCCCGGGTCTCTGTCTCTCCAGCCACGGTCTCCCGGCTCCTCTCCTTTCCGGCTTCTTCCTCAGTGTCTTCTCTCTACTCTGGTGTCGCGCACTCCCAGTGCAAGGGGGCGTGGCTTATGTACTCCTCGGCTTCCGGGTTTAGATAATTAAAAGGCCCGCATTCCTGGTTCTCCTGTACTTCGCCAGCATATCGCACTTTATACCATGGTCCCGAGGGCTGGAATGAAAGCAGAGGAGTGGGCCAGTGAGGAAAGGACTCTTCATCATCCATGGGCTCAGGGTTATCGGGAGGCATATCCTGACACACACCCCCCCTAGAGTCTTCCCGATCGGGGAGAAATGGGATGCGAGAGAGGAAGTCCGCATTGGAGTTCTGGGTGCCTTTCCTGTGTCTGATCTCGAATGAATAGGGTTGGAGGGCCAGGAACCATTGCATGCCCCTGGGGTTGTTCCCCTTGTTCCGGCTCATCCAGGTCAAAGGGGCGTGGTCGGTATACAGATTGAATGGCTTGCCTACTAGGTAATATCTGAGCTTCTCTATTGCCCATTTGACGCCAGGCACTCCTTCTCCATTACGGGGTAATGGAGTTCCCTCGGGAAGAGTTTTCTGCTGATAAACAATACGGGACGCTCTAGGCCTTCTTCGGTTTTGTGGGAAAGAACCGCCCCTATGCCGATGTCCGAGGCATCGGTCTGCACGAGAAAGGCTTTGGAATAATCAGGGGAGATCAGGACAGGACTGCTGGTTATGGCTTCTTTCAAATCGATGGAATGCTTTGATGACCGATTCTGAGGGGTTCAGGAGGTTTCTCCTGGTTACGTTCTTCTTTAACAAGTCAGTAAGAGGGCCTGCTATCTCCAAGTACCCCGATATGTACCTCCTATAATAACCCAGAAGGCCTAGAAAGGCTTTTACCTCTCTTTTGGTGGTGGGGAGGGGGATTTTTAGAATGGCTTTTACTTTCTCCTCCTAGGGCTCTATACACCCGTTCCCTAGGAGGAACCCCAGATACCGCACCTTCTGATAACCCACCCGGTACTTTTTGGCATTCACATGTAGGCCCACCTTTTGTAGTTCTTGGAGTATCTGGTGACAGTGCTCTAGATGTGTCTCCCAAGTAGGGCTGAAAATGACAATGTCATCCAGATATGCCGAAGAATATTCTTGATGGTGTCGGAGGACTGAATTCATCAGCCTCTGAAATGTGGTGGGTGCTCCATGCAGGCCGAAAGGAAGTACCGTGAACTCGAAAAGACCTTCTGGTGTAGAAAATGCGGTCTTCTCCTGATCCTTCTTACGCAAGGGTACCACCTGCCAGTACCCTTTTGTAAGGTCGAGCGTGGTGATAAACATAGCGTCTCCCAGTTTTTCTATGAGCTCATCTACGCGTGGTAATGGATAGGCATCGAATTTTGAGATAGCGTTGACCTGCCTGAAGTCGATGCAAAACCGGACGGAACCGTCCGGTTTTGGAACCATAACGATGAGAGATGACCAATTACTCAGAGAAGGGCGTATGACTCCCATCTGTAGCATCTTCTGGATCTCCTCGGAAACGGCCTTCCTACGGGCAGCCGGTATCCTGTAGGGTCTCCGTTTTATGACGCGTCCAGGGAGTGTCTCAATGGCGTGCTCCACCATAGTGGTCTTTCCTGGTAGATCCGAAAAGAGCTCAGAAAAGGGTTCTAGGAGGTCTAATAGACTTTTATGCTGTTCCCCAGTCAGGTCTTCGTTTACCACTAGATGTTCTAAGGTACAGGGATCAGCCAAAGGAGCCAGGGCCAGCTGGTTATCCCGGGGTAGGGGACCTAGCCATTCTTTTAGCAGGTTAATGTGGTAGCTCTGCTGTTTTCTGGGAGTGACCTGAACACGGTAGGTGGTCTTACCAATCGTTGCTACTACTTTAAACGGGCCCTTCCACTCGGCTCTCACTTTGGTGAGGGAAGAGGGCTGCATAATGAGCACCCAGTCATTGACTTTCAGGGTCCTCCATTTTTTTCCTTTATTGTATATGGCCTTTTGGACTTCTGGGTTTAGATAATTAAAGGGCCCGCATTCCTAGTTTTTCTGTACTTTGCCAGCATATCGCACTTCATACCATGGTCCCGGGGGCTGGAATGAAAGCAGAGGAGTGGGCCAGTGAGGAAAGGACTCTTCATCATTAGAATGGGCTAAATCCCGCAGTTTGCCTAACCGAGATCTGAGATGTTGAGCGTACTCAAGGAGGTCGCTGGCATCGTCTTCCCCTTTTCCCAGGATTCCCTCGTCATTTCCAACAAGGTCCTTGGCTGTCAGCCATACAGTAGTTCAAAAGAAGAACAGCCCAGACTACTTTGGACCTGTCCTCGGATGACGAACAGGGCAAGGGGGAGAAGTCGATCCCAGTTTTTTCCTTCCCCTGTAAGCATCTTTTTAGGGTCAGCTTGAGGCTCCCATTGTACCTCTCCACGAGCCCATCGGTCTGGGGATGGTAGACGGAAGTTTTTATATGCTTCACATGCAGCATCCGGCACACCTGAGACATGAGCTTCGATACAAAGGGGGTTCCCTGATCGATGAGGATCTGGTGCGGAAACCCAACCCGTGAGAAATATTCAATCAATTTATCAGCAATATTAGATGTAGTGGGGGTTCTCAGGGGGAATACCTCGGGGAACCGTGTGGAGTAATACACGAGCACATATTGGAACCCTTTTGTGGACTTGGGGAGAGGGCCTATCGGGTCCATTCCTATCCTTTCGAAGTGTTTGCCTATGATGGGCAATGGCTGGAGGGGCACCGGAGGGGGTCTGTAGGGGTTCTTCCGCTGACAAACAGGACATTCTTGGCAGTATTTATTTATGTGGGCATAGATGCCGGGCCAATAGAAATGTCTTAGGAGGTTGTGGGTGGTCTTGAGAGCACCGGAATGCCCCGCTAATAAATGGGAGTGGGCGAAGAAAAGTATTTGTTTACGGAAATCCTTGGGTACTAACAGCTGAGGGTTTTCATCCTGTCCACCCACCCGGTACAGAAGCCCGTTGCACACCGTGAACGAGGGATAGGCTGTGGAGGCCCTATTGTGGGACGAACGTGCCTCCTGCCACGCGTTCTGGAGGGTCGCGTCATTGACCTGGGCCATCCGGAAGTTTTTATCAGTTTGCCAGGGTTCTTGGGATATGAGGGCTGGAGAGGCTTGTGCATGCGGTTGTCTAAGTGGGTCTCCTGATCTTTGTATGTTGTCCCTGACTAACGACAAGAAGACAGGATTATCCATCCCGAGTATCAGCTCCTCGGGCAGCTTAGGCAACACCCCTACAGTCATTATGGTTTTTGGCCCACCCACAGGCTGAAGAGGTAGGCGTGCGACAGGATAAGATTTGATGTCTCCATGAACACAACGGATCTGTACCCGTCTCCCCGTAAGGTATTGGGGGCTTCTAACCAACTCCCTCCGGACGACTGACTGCCGGCACCTGGAATCCAGGAGGGCGGTTACCTTAGTCTGATTGATCAGAACACTCACATAAAAGTCCGTCTTACTATAACAACAGTTCCTGTGCACACACAAAACAGTAAATACAGCATCAAGGTAAACGTTATTTCAGAAATGACGAAGGATTTCCGTCAGAACATGGTGACGGAGTGAGTGGCTTCAGGACGTACTCGCCATAGCTTTTCTCACGGCGGATGGCGCCGCGTTACTCTTGTCTTGCCTAAGAGGCATTCTGATACTGAATAATACAAGTGTTGGCATACACAGCCAGAATCAGCTACAGAAGTTTAGATATTATTACCTTACTTATGAGATTTACTGAAGTTTTGATAAAGAAAACTCACGCATCGGATTGAATATTAGGACCCACTGGGTCGAAAGTATCACCAGCCGAGAGGTCTGAAGACCTGCTTTACTCCAACTGAGCCCTGAAGAAGTCTAGGGTTACACACCCAATGACGAAACACGTGTTGGCTGGCCTGTGAAGTGGTACCCCAATAAATCGACACCTCAAGCAAGAACACACGGTCGTCATTTCTGAAATAACGTTTACCTTGATGCTGTATACACTGTTTTGTGTGTGCACAGGAACTGTTGTTATAGTAAGACGGACTTTTGTCCTCAATTGAGGGTTTTGGGGTTTTTTCCTCACTTGTTGCACCACAACATTCTAATTTCCTCCATCATACTCACGACACTAGGTTGGCGCCGTAACATACCCTGTGATAATCAATACCCCCTTTTCGTTCTATCACTCACATAAAAGAATCGGCCCATTTCTTCCATGTACATAAGAGACTTTGGTACACAGCCGACGTCCATGGGTTTCTCACTGGGCTTCTTGTGGGGGCAGGTTCGGGCGATGTGGCCCCACTCTCTGCAGTCAAAGCATTGGGGCTTGAAGAACCGTGTTTTTGGAGGCTCGATAACGGGTCTTATGTTCTTTTTGGGTACCGGATTCCCCCTCGACGTTTTTTCCATCTCCCATGGAGAGACCCGTGGTTGTGCCCTTGAAAAGGAGGTGGCCATTTCCACTGCTTGTTCGACTGTAAGGTGGGAATGTTGCCGCAGCCACCTTTGAGTGGGAAACGGTAAGGCCTCCAAATACTGTTCTAGGTAAATGAGATCCATGATCTCCTCCTTTGTTCTTTCTGATGGTTTTAGCCATTTGTCTGCCGCCAGCTTTAGCTTAAAAAACAGCGTCTTTGGGTTGTCTCCCGGGACCCCTTTCTCTTTTCTGAACCGAACCCTGTAGGATTCTAAGTCCATACCCAGATGGTCCAGGATGATGGTTTTCACTTCTTCATAAGGGGTTGTACCCCCAGCATTGGTGACCTGGTATGCTGCTTGTGCTTCACCCGACAAGAGCGGAGCCAAAAAAAACGGCCACTTGCTAGTCGGCCATCCCGAGGCCTTGGCTGCCCTCTAAAAATTAAGTAAAAAGGCGTGCGGGTCCTCCCCAGGCATATACTTCTGCAAAGAGACATTCGGATGGTTGAGAGCGCTACCACGACCTCCTCTCTGTCCCCCTACTGTCTGTATCGGGTCTTCAGTCATTCTTTGTATGGCGTCCACCTGTGATTTGATTATGTCCTTAAACGCCTCCCTATCCGCTTGGGCAGAGGACATCTGGCGCTCAATGGCCCATTCCAGTTTCTTTTGTCCGTCCACCAAGTGGTGTATTAGCACTTCCATTTTGGGTCAACAATGGAAATTCAGTCTGCCCGCATTCTCCACCATATGTTAGGTTTAGCAGGGATCACAAGACCACGTCTGTTTGCACAAAAGAGGTTTATTGCAACCTTAAGCTTATAAGGGTGTCTCAAAAGTAAATGTCCAATGTCCAGTGTTTGGAGTCTTGGCTGTTCCTGTTGGCCTTGTATTTTCTCCAGCGTCGCCGTCGGTCCAGTCAGGAAAGAAGTGCCCAAAATAAAGAAAAGAACACAAAAATCAGCACCACGCGCATGTACTTTGTTGAGGGAGAGGGAGTGAGGGATATAACACACCCGTCTTGGCAAAAAGGGTGAGAGAGACCGCCACCGTCAGAGCAAGGAATCCCTGGCTTGTCGTGGTATTCGGGGAATTTACGGGGGTTTCCCTGGCTCTTTACCCCGGGGCGCTACTCCCACCCGCCAACCACTCCCCAGGAGTTTTGGACGTACCTGTGCAAGCCACGTCCCTCCTGGAACACGGCTGGGCGATTCACGGGGTCGTTGGCCTCCTGGCTTTCCTCCGTCGTCTTCGCTCTCGGCGTCTCGAGTCTTCAGATCGAGAGTACTCCTGATTCGTCCTCGCAGCCGCTGGTGGTCCTACCGGGTCTCAGTCTCTCCAGCCACGGTCTCCCGGCTCCTCTCCTTTCCGGCTTCTTCCTCGGCGTCTTCTCTCTCCTCCTGTGTCGCGCACTCCCAGTGCAAGGGGGCGTGGCTCATGTACTCCTCGGCTTCTGGGTTTAGATAATTAAAGGGCCTGCATTCCTGGTTATCCTGTACTTCGCCAGCATATCGCACTTCATACCATGGTCCCGGGGGCTGGAATGAAAGCAGAGGAGTGGGCCAGTGAGGAAAGGACTTTTCATCATCCATGGGCTCAGGGTTATCGGGAGGCATATCCTGACACACATTTTGCATGAAGCAAAATACCGGGAGGAGGAGATGGCGCTCGTGTCTATAGATCTGACCAAGGCCTTCGACACAGTAGATTGGGGTTATCTCCTAGAAGTCCTTACGCCACTGGGTTCAAGTATTGTATACTGAACCGAGTGCACGGGTAAAGCTGGGTGGAGCGCGGTACGAGGAATGGGTCTTGGGGCGAGGCACACATCAGGGGTGCCCGCTCTCTCCCCTCCTCTTTGCCCTGGCCATCGAGCCCTTGGTGGTGAGGATGCGGGCGGAGATGTAGCGATGGGGTATCCGGGTAGATAACACGACACATGTGATCTCCCTTTATGCGGACGACGCTCTTTTCTATGTGTCATCTCCTAGAGAGGCAGTACCCAGGCTCCTGCAGCACCTGGAACAGTTTGGTAAAGTATCGGGGCTGCGCCTCAACCGTAAACAATCCCTGATCTTCCCCCTGCCGCGCATGGCCACTTTGTCGTTGGAGAGTCTCCCAAATCTGGAACTCAGATGGGAAAAAGCACACTTCCGGTACCTCGGGGTCCAGATTGGACTCGACAACGCCCAGTTAATAGCCTTAAACCTAGATATGGTTCTGGAAGCCTTGAGACGCTCTGTGACGTTCTGGAATACTTTACCGCCTTCCTTAATGGGAAGACTAGCGGTGTCCAAAATGGTGATGCTGCCTAGATGCCACTATGCGCTCCAGAACTCTCTGCCCAATTCCGACACAAATTTTTAAGGAGCTGAACACTATCCTAGTTTCCCTACTGTGGGCGGGACAGCATAACAGGGTGGCCCTCAAGACTCTGATGCACAGATATGAAGAGTGGGGAGTGGAGGCCCCACGATTTGAGTTATATTATTTTGCCGCCCACCTACAGCATGCGTCACACTGGGTGCAGAACAGAGACAATTGGCAAAAACGGCTATTAGACGGCCGAGTAGACCCAGAGGTACTCCCAGTAGCACTGATGCAGGGGAGGGGGGCTGGAGGGGGATCTCCCATACATAGTGCGCCATACTGCAAACATGACAACAGTACGTAGAAACGGTGCTGCACCATGCTCCCTTTCATAGAGAGATTCCCATATGGATATTGACCCCAATCAGGGATATGAGCGTCCACATGTCATTCCAGGCGTGGAGAGATGGCGGATGCGAAGTCCTTGCGGACCTCTATCAGAGCGAGACGTTCATAACGTATGAGCAAGCCTGTGAAAGCTTTGCCCTGGGTCAGGGTCACTACCTACAATACATGGGTATCCTAGAGGTGGCAAGAATTACCTGGCCTGAGTACCCGGATATTCCACAGCCGACAAGTACTTTAGACCCGTTGTTAACATGCAGGTCCGGGCGCAGATGATTTTGCTCCTTTAAAAAGCCATGAGACTAGACTCAACGGCTCAGCCCCCATGCTCCAGAGCGGCGTGGGAGAGAGACCTTAATATACACATAGCGGATAAGGTCTGGGCAGATGTGTGCACACTCACGCACACAGTGTCCTGTAATGCAAGGTTTAAACTGATTCACTACAACTTCTTACATCGTACCGATCTCACACCGGTGAAGCTCCGACGAATTTCACACCACAATGCTGGCACGTGCCCCAGGTGTGGGCTTGGGAAGGCTGATTTTCTGCACCTTGCCTGGTCACGTCCTGAGCTGCGACAGTTTGTCACAAGTGGTACACAAGGTCCGTACAAGCACTGCTCTCCCCATAAGGGAGGAGCCAATCCAATGTCTCTTGGCCCATACACAAAAGCCTAAGAATCGGAAAATGTAATATAAACTGCTGCAGCTGATGACAGTCTTGGCCAGACGCAGAGTGGCCATAACTTGGATGGGGCAGAAAGGCCCGGACCTACCAACATGGCTCAGGGACGTGAGGGAGTGGGCCCTTGCAGAAGAAACACATATGAAACTACATCGGAAAGATGACAAGCTCCAGACAGATCTCACCGACTGGCACTAACTGTGCAATACTCCCGTCAACCCAGAAGAATCGGAGACTGCGCAGAATGATAATAAACCTAGTGAGAGTGAAACGGAGACAGATGAGAATGCACGGGGCTCGCCTTCTTAATTACCGGTTATTATGTAGATGCTTATGTAATGCCCCTCATTGTCAATTGTAAAATTGTATAAGAACAAAATGTAAGCCAAGGAGCCTTTAATTATCGTGCACTTAATGATACGCATCAAGGTTTGCTGCAATTCTTTTGTTGTAAAAAACATCAAAAATAAAGTAAAAAAAGATCCTGCCAGGTGGTTTACGATCAGGGAGATGCACAAATGCTCCATCCAATTCAAGAGAAACAACACCTCTTGGCACAGGACCTTGCTCTGCCCTACTTGTTGGAGTACCACGTGACTATGGTATTGTCTGCAAGAACCTACACCAGACTTCCCTTGATGAACTGCAGGATGGCGTTCAATGTCAGGCAGATGGCCAGTAAATTTATGTGGAGCTGAGTTTTGCCGGAGACATGAACCATCTGATCGCCACTTCTCCCAGATGGCCTATCCTACCCAGCAGTAACTCGATCACCACCATCTTCTCGGAGTGGGGAAGCAAGAGGGGCCTCCTGCTGGTCAGGATGGGGGAGAGTAGCCACCATTGCATATCTTGCGCAGTCTCCTCCAACACCTGGATGATCTCGCCAGGTTCCCTTGGTGCGGGCCCACTGAGATTTCAGATCCCATTGCAGAACCTGCATATGCCACCTGCCGAACTGGACAAGCCAGATGCACGAGGCCACAGGCAAAGAAGTTGCAGAGCTGCTCTCACAAAGATTGACTATAGAGGCTGAAACTTCGGAATCTTAGCCCAAATGTCCTGGATTAGATGCAGCAAAGGTAAGGTCCTGAACTGCATAGTGGCCAGAGCCGTTCTTATAAAAGGAAGCCTCTTCAAAGGAGACAGATGTGACTTCAGCTCATTGCTCAATAAGCGCAATGATTTTGGAAGGTTCGCAGTCTTCTGGAGACAGTATACGACTGACTATGCCAAGCCAGCCTTCAACAGCCCATCGTCAAAATAGAGGAAAACAGGTTTCCCCAAACTCCGAAGATAGGCAGCGACCACAAACTTAATTTTCGTGAATACTCGAGAGGCGCAGGTAAGGTAGAAGGGGAGCATGGCAAACGGATATGCTCTTGGCCGACCTTGAGCTGCAGATTGTGTCTGTGGGACTGCAGAAGAGCCACATGAAAGTATGTGCCTTGGAGGTCCAACGCTACCATCGAGTTGCCCGGATCAAGAGCAGACAAACTGGACCAGTGTGAGCATTTTGACATTGCCCTTCAATTGGAAGGCATTCAGAAGGCGAAGATCTAAAATAGAACGAAGGACTCCATCCTTCTTCAGCAAGAAAAAAATTGCGGGAGTAACAACCTCTCCCTGTTTCCGAGTCCGGCACCCTCTCGAAGGACCCTTCGGTCAGTAGGGCTCAAATCTCTTGCAGTGAGATGGATGGGTGCTCCTCTAAGAGCTGCTCTGATGTGAGCAAAAGCTATGGAGGGTCATAAAGAAACAAAAGGGACTGCCACCCCGAGTAAAAATGTTGGATCCTGCCTCTCACAGGGTGGTTGTGCGCCACCAAGGGCAAGCTAAAGCGGCTCGGAGGCTGATGCCGCAGGTAAGGGGGAACTGGGAAGATCGCTGCCCTTAGTGACCTACACAGTGTCTGGCTGATTCCCGACCACGAAAGGGCGGAGAGAAAGGCAGTGAGGACAGACAGGCCTGGTGTTGTCTAAATGTCAAACCTCAGAAGCATCCTTGAAAGGAGCGAAAATGTTGAAGGACGGAATCCTCTTTTTAGCTAACGGGTAAATTCCATCCAAAGGTAAGTCTGTACCTTTTGCCTGTACATCTTCAGAGAAGCCTGTGGGTCTCATCAATGCCTGGAGACTGAACCCCACACTAGTGCAGACTGCTTAAACCAAATAATCTGTAGTGTACAGCCCAGCACAAATCACATTTAGCTGCATCCTAACCATCTTGAATGCTTTGAGCCACAGAGGCTCGGACCACTGACAAGGTCTTGCTGCCCATGTTTCCAGAAGGTGCAGATATAAAGGCCCAATAGGCAACTGGCATTGACCGACCTAAAGGCTAAGCTGGCCGAAGAAAACAATTTTAAATGCCTCAAACCTTTTCGATTTCCTGTCTGAGGGAGGGTTGTGGGGAATTAATTAGGATTCACCTCACTGGTGAAAGCTTGGAACACCAAATTCTCAGGAGTATGATACAGAGTAAGAAAATCAGGGTAGCCAGGCGCCAATCTGTAAAGCCTGACCACCTGCCTATTTACTGGCAGACATGATGAAGGTTTAGACCAAGTGCCAATAAGGAAGGCAAGCTTTAAAAAAATCTATTCGCCCACTCGCTATGGCGAGTCAGATTTTATCAGGGCGAGCTATTTTAGAGCCTACTGGCCTGTTCTGGCGAGCGGACAAAGAAATGGTGTTCTGTTTACTCACAAAGTTAATCAGCAGTAAAGATGCCTTAAAATCTTTTTTGGGGGAAAATTTTATTGAGTTTAGATAAAAGAGAATAGTGCGCTCAGCGTGACATCAATATACAACACCACAGTACTGAACCAGATGAAACTTAACAGTATATGAAATCATTCTGTTTCCCTGGGTCCCCCGCAGCTGGCTCCCACAGCCTATTCCCATGTGGTTCCAGAAGGATCCCTCTGTGTTTCGCCCAGGCTCCCCATATCTTGAAGTGTTTATGGGGACATTCACTTGACAGATAGATTGGGCATCCAGTCCCATACAATGATCCATATCCTTTGCCCAAGCTTCCACCCAGACACCTCCATGTCCTTCCAGACCCTAGCGATGTCTCTCTTGGCCACAATTAAGCCCAGCGGTTGGAGCACCCCCTGGTACCGTATGCCCCCCAAGTGATATGAAGAAGTACAAGTTTAAGATCCCTGTGTACACTTAGCACAGTTTCCCAGTAGTGGGCAAATCCCAGGCAGTGCCAGAACGTATGGGGCAAATCCCCCCACGGATCACCGTAGGCAGTCACCAGCCGGAATGAGCCCCATCCTGTGAAGTCTGGCACTAGTGAAATAAAACCCTATGGAGCACCTTTAGTTAAATCATCTCAAATTAGGACGTTACCACAGCCTCTCTAGGGGCCTCCATCGCCTCTCTTCAATAATCATCTTCCAGCAGGCCCAAGTCTCCCCTTCAAACCACCCAAGATCACACCAGGGAATCTGGCTCAATAGCATTTTATAGAGCGCCGACAACTTTTTTTTCAAACATATTTTATTCATTTTAATGCAGTGTATACATATAACCGGTCTTTTGCATCCATGAAAATAATAGCACATTTTCATACACTTAATACATCAGACTCTTTCATATATTCCGTACAGTCTTATCCTGAAAAGAAACATGTTTTTGCGCACACAGTTATTACTGTGAACCATATCATTACATATACACCACAGATGATAATTTTTACGAGCAAAGTGCTCAACTCCAGCCCCCCTTCCCCCCCAGCGAAACAAATAAAAACTCTGCTTCCATGGTCCGGCCGCCAGATGCGCGTTATATATGTGTGGGGTGATAGAGAAGGGAAGAGGAAAAGGGGGGGGGATGGGAAGGATACCTGGTCAGTAAGTCAGTTCAATTACTGAGGTCAGGTGTGTTAGGGTGGGCCCCAGTGTTCACTCCCTCTGATCAGCTGTAGTATACACTTTGAATTGTTCCAATAGGCGGGCCCATTCGAGCTCTGACAACTTATGCTCCCCGAGATGTGTGAGCAGGATTTTGGCTTCCAATGGTGATAACTCGGGAATAGTTTCTAGTGATTGTATCATGGGGAGAAGAACATGCTGGAGAAAACAGAAGAACTGGGTGCGGTGTAAGTCGAACCCGCCTTGCAAGTCCTGGAAAGATTTAAGCGTCCCACCCTTGAGCACGTCCCCTATCGTTACGATGCCAATAGCATCCCAAGCCAAGATCTATGTGGCAATCTAGTACCCTGCCATAATGGAGTCTCCAACGTAATGCGTCCGCCCAACCCACCTTCCTGAGGGCCATGTTCCAAATCTCAAACACCATCCACAGGGATAGCTCCCCGTAGAGCGCATGAACGAAATCTCGGTCTCTCAACAACCATCCCTCCACAGCATAGGCTCTCAGGGGTAGGATGTTGGCTGAGGAAACCCAGATCACCCGGGGCAAGGCGATGGCGGCGTGCTATAGTCCTGTTCAGAGGACCCCCTGTGCTGCACTTGGAGCACGATCCTAGAAGGACATCCGTTAGTGCCCCATTAAAGGGCAAAATGGGTTCAGAAGGGGAAGCCCCAGGCTGAAGAACTTCACACAAGAGATTAGTCTTGGCCTTCACTGAGGACAGCTCCAAGTCAAGGATCTCTGCTGCCCTCTTTACCATCATAGCATAAGGAGCTCCCTCCTTGGGGGCGTGGCCAAGATGGCGACTGGAGCGGACGCAGACTAAGGAGCTCCGCTATTCACTCAGTAATTGATTCTGCTAATCCCTGCTAGCCCTGCCGCTACATGCCGTAGTGAAACTCCAGACCGGCGCGAAGTATAGGAACCGAGCCGGTTGGGGGGAAAAATAATAGAAGGGGCCACCAGTAGCGATGCAAGTGGAGGCGGCCGGCGCAGACACGCGAGGGCCGGTGGGGGCTGCGGAGCTGGTGCGGCAGGGCCGGTCACGGTTGGAGCAGACACTGGGGTCAGCCGCGTTCCCTCTTTGAGGCTGCGGGTTGCCTTCAACCGAGGATCAGACTACGGGGACGCCTCCCCCCCCCGCCGAGGTAGCGGAAGAGGAGCCGCGCTGAGGCCTGGGCTGCGGCAGCAGCAGGACGAGGCCCGGCCAGGGTGGTGGTCCTGACGCCGCCGAGGACTCCTGATTGCAGAGGCCATGTTCCCACGCTGCACCCTCCCCGCTTCCACAATGAAGCTGCAAGAAGCCCAGACTTCAAGATGAGCGCAAAGGGCCAGACAGCTAAGACGACGTAGAGGAGGCCTGGAGGAGACGGGGGAGCCCAATTGCTCGCAGCATACCTCGCACAAGAACGTGGCTGGAGGCTGGGGTGTCGTGCCCGTGCGTAGCCAGCTGGGCATTTCCCTCCCCCACTGCCCTAGTCTCCTTTTTCTTGCACACCTGATTGCCGGTGGATCCCTCGAGGCATACAGGGGCTTGAGGGACTGCCAGGCGGAGCCGTTGTGCTGGACTGCGTCGCCTTGGCCCTACGCAGACCCAGGGCCGTGTCGAGTCGCAGCGGGCTGCGCGGCCGGTGCTGCCCCCCCCCCCCCCCCGCATGTGTGACGCGGCCTGTTCTGGCCAAGACACGGCCCACTTGGAGGAAGACCGGAGGTGGGCGCGTCTAGACCACCGCGAGGTCCGTGGCGGTGGACTGGGGAGATACTCTCCCGGTCTCATCACTCCTGATCTCAACACCAGTGCTCCCCCCCCCAGCCCATACGGGCGCCCTGGACACTGCATAGGGGCCGCAATATCCACTCAGACTCGCAGTGGGCCTGCGGGGCCTCGAGGCGACTCTCAAGAGGTCTCAGTGGCCCACTGCAACTTATATTGCTGGTGTTTGCACGCGGATCTTCCTGGCGGAGGACCTCACTCCTAGCACAAGGGAACCTGCACGAATCAGGCTGCTCTGCGGCGTCTGTGGCATAAGCCAGAACACATTCAACTACCCCAGCTGCACAACTATGGGTAAAGACAGGCCTCAGAGGGGAGCGCAGCAAACCAAAACGGACCAATATACAGCTCAGGGCTGCTCTTCGAAACCTGAGACGGCACGAGTCCCGCCCATGGGGGGCGAGACGGCACAGCAGAGCCCCACTGGAGCACAAATTTTAGCAGCTATAGAGGCCTCTAGCACTGCAGTGCAGACCAAAATAGATGCCATGTCCTTAGACATCGGACTATTGAAAGTCGACCACTGTACTGTAGCTGATTGGACCTAGACCTCCGGTCTAGGTCCACTCTCTCCCCGCAGCTCCGCTGTGCCATCTCTTGCCTCCAGACCCCGACCTCCTCCTTGGGAGGTTCGAGGCTGCTGCCTGCTCCTGCGCCTGTTGGAGCGTCCAACTGGGACCAGACTGCCTGCAACCACCGTAACCTTTCTCAGCCGTTTTTTTCTTAATTTTTCCCTGTTGTGCCACTGTTATTGTGCCCATCTGTGTCTTGCTCTAATTCTACCACTGTTTTTATTTTCTCCTGCCTGCCTGTTCCTTTCGCCGCTGCTGCCCCTGCGGCCCCTCCACCCCGGAATTCCCCCCCGGAATTCCCCCCCGGAATTCCCCTCCGGAATTCCCCCACTCCCGCCTCCCAGCCACTCCTCCCTCCTACTTCCCCTACTTAATGGCGGCCGCTGCGCGGTTGCGCAGCGGATGCGCGCAGCGGTCACGCCGCCGGCGCACCGAAGGCCCGCCAAAGGCAAGCCCGTCTGCGCCCGTCCGCGACCCGACCGCAGCCAGCGCAAGGAACTCTGGACCTCCCACTACCCATCGCTACGACACCACCACCCTCCTCGCACTCAACCCTGGAAGACTTGGAGAATGCCAACAGGCCTCGCCGAACACGAACCACGGCCAGTTCTCCTGCCTCCACTGCCGCCAGACCCTCACCGCCACCCCGCCCTCCAACACCGCCGACGCCAGCACCAGGGACACCCTAAAATGCATCCTCCTCAACGTACGCTCCATACACAAACACGCCATGGAAATCTGGAACCTACTCTACTCTCTTTCGCCCGACATCGCCTTCTTCACAGAGACCTGGACCAACGCATCCTCCGCCCCGACATCAGCACCGCCATCCCAGACGGATACAAGATCCAGAGGAAAGACCACCTCAACCACCCAGGAGGGGGCCTCACCATCGCCCACAAGAGCACCCTCCGCCTCACCACCTCCAGCGAAACCTTCCCCTCCACCGAACACCTGCACTTCCAGATCCAGACCACCCCCAAAGCCACACTCTGAGGAACCCTCATCTACAGACCCCCCGGCCCCCAAAAACCCTTCGCCACCACCATCACCGACTTCATCGCACCCCACGCCATCGCCTTATCAAACTACATACTCATTGGAGACCTGAACTTCCACCTCGACAACCCCAGCGACCCCAACTCCACTATCCTTCGTGACAACCTCGCCAGCATCGGACTTAAACAACTAGTCAACACACCGACCCACAGAGCAGGACACACCCTCGACCCAATCTTCGCTGCAGGAAACAGCGTCCAATTCAGCCACACAACGCAGCCGCCATGGACCGACCACCACTGCGTACACTTCACCATCAACAAACCCAAGGCACCCAAACCAGCCCCACGCCCACCTCGAAGGAACTGAAGCAAGGTTACCGACGAGCAACTTAACTCCACCCTCACCCGAGACAACCACACCTGGGCACCCGACGCAAATGACGCAAACAACGCAGCCAGAGAACTCCACACCTGGATCTTCAACTGCGCAGACGAGCTCGCCCCGCTACGCAACCCCGACAGACAACGCCCCAGGAAAGCCGCCTGGTTCACCACCGCTCTCCAAGAAACCAGACGCACCTGCAGACGCCTGGAGAAGAACTGGTGAAACACCAAGACAACCGAAGACCACACCACCTACAAGGACGCCTTGACGGACTACCATAACCAGATCAGAGCCACCAAGAGGAACTTCATCCACAACAAAATCCTGGCCAACTCCATCAACTCCAAGGAACTTTTCAGTGTCATTCAGGAATTCACCAACCCACGCAGCGAAGCCACAGACATCACACCATCCCAAGACCTCTGCGACAAGCTTGGAACCTATTTCCACCTCAATAACAAAAACCTCTATGACAACTTCATCGACCATCCACCAGGTGCCACAGACGGCCCCTCGCCCCCCAGAAACACCAGCCAGCCCACCATCTCCAACTGGACACCGATCACGGCCGAAGACACCGCCTCGACCATGAAAAGTATCCACTCGGGGGCCCCCACCGACCCCTGCCCCCCTCACATCTACCACAGAGCTGCGACCGCCATCGCACCCGAACTACAAAGCACCATCAACACCATTCAAACCAGGCACCTTCCCAGACGACTGGAAGCGCGCAGAAGTCAGACCCCTGCTCAAGAAGCCCACAGCTGACCCCACCGACCACAAGAACTATCGGCCCATCTCGCTCCTCCCCTTCGCAGCCAAAGTTGCAGAGAAAACAGTCAACAGGAAACTGACACGATTCATTGAAGAGAACGCCGTCCTCGACCCGTCCCAATCCGGATTCCGAAGCAACCACAGCACAGAGACCGCCCTACTCGCCGCCACAGACGACATCCGCACCCTCCTGGACCAAGGCCACTCCGCAGCCCTCATCCTACTCGACCTATCAGCGGCCTTCGACACCGTCTCCCACTGCACACTAGTCGCCAGACTACACGACGCAGGCATACAAGGAGCAGCCCTGGACTGGATCCGATCATTCCTCACCGGAAGAAGCCAAAGGATCAGACTCCCACCCTTCCTCTCCGACCCCACGAAAATCACCTGCGGAGTCCCACAGGGTTCATCACTGAGCCCAACCCTCTTCAACATCTACATGGCCCCCCTCGCAGCCATCGTCCGACAACACAGCCTCAACATCATATCCTACGCCGATGACACCCAGCTCATCCTCTCCCTCACCAAAGACCCCAACACTGCCAAACTCAACTTCCAGAAAGGAATGCAAGACGTCGCAGTCTGGATGACCAACAGCTGCCTGAAGCTCAATGCCGAGAAGACAGAAGTCCTCATCCTCGGTACCACCCCTTCTGCATGGGACAGCACCTGGTGGCCGACCGCCCTTGGAAGCCCACCTACCCCCTCAGACCACGCCAAGAACCTCGGCATCGTACTCGACTTATCACCCACCATGAACCGACAGGTCAACGCAGTCACCTCCAGCTGCTTCAACACCCTCCGCATCCTCCGCAAGACCTTCAAGTGGATCCCCCCTGAGTCAAGGAAGACAGTCACCCACGAACTCATCACCAGCAGACTGGACTATGGAAACGCACTCTACGCCGGCATCAACAAGTCCCTACTCCGCAAACTCCAGACAATACAGAACACCGCCGCCAGACTCGTCCTCGGCATCCCCCGACATGAACACATCAGCCAACACCTACGAAGTCTCCACTGGCTCCCCGTGGAGAAAAGTCACTTTCAAAATCCTCACTCATGCCTACAATTGCCTACACAACGGACCCAAATACCTCAACGACAGAATCAACTTTCACGTACCCAAAAGAAACCTCCGATCTTCCAACCTCGCACTGGACGAAACCCAGCGCATCCACAGAGCCAGAGCAGGCGGAAGATCCTTCTCTCACATTGCAGCCAAGACCTGGAACGAGCTACCGGCAGACATCAGACGCGCCCCCTCCCTGAACACCTTCAGGAAGACCCTCAAGACCTGGCTCTTCGGCTAAACAGATCTGCGGGCCCCCCTCAGCGCCTTGAGACCCTCACGGGTGAGAAGCGCGCTTACAATTCCCAGATTGATTGATTTATTGAATCCTCGCGGAACAAAACGTCACAGCCCTCCAAAGCGAGGTCTCTACACTAAAAACTGCCCTAGAGGGCAGAAACCCAGAACTTTTCCTTGAGCAATAAAGGATCAAAAGCACCTTCCCCAATGCAGAACTCCCTGCTTTATTCGTGGTTGAAAGGGCACATCGAGCACTGGTGCCAAAACCTCCAACAGGGCCCTCTCACCCCCGCCCCCCCCCCCCCCGAACTCTCATTGCTAAGGTCCTACATTACAGGGATCGTGACTGCATTTTAAGAGCGGCCTGTCAGGAAGGAGATCCTGTATACGAAAACCATGTGATCCACATTTTTACGGACTACACCCGCCTTGTACAACAGCAGAGAGCGACCTTCGGAGGGGTGAAACAAAAGCGAAGAGCCATGAACCTTCAGTATATGCTCCTCTACCCCTCCAAGTTGAAAGTCCTACATGGCGACAGGGCACACTTTTTCACCAAGCCAGAAGCTGTCTGGGACTGGTTGGAGGCGAGGGGAGACGGCAGAACACTGCACCGTGGAAGCGACAGAGTGAAGATGCCTGGTGTAGACTGAATGAAACAGTATGGCGGCCGTGGGAGGAGATCCAGGCGAGCTTCACGCTCAACTCAGCGAGTGGTGGTGCGTCAAGATGGCTCCCTAGATCTGGAGAGGCCAGACTCTAGCAACGAGGCCAGGCGGGTGCTCAGGATGGACCCATCACTGCAGAGGGCTGAACGTGAGGCTGCGAGGGCCCTGGTAGTGGTCACAGCCTCTAATTCGGATGCCAGCACAGGGGATGTGGTGGAAGATACTCCCCAATTAGCTGTCCCTTGAAGTTGCCGCCAGCAGAAACAATTTGTATGGACAGATCTGGGTCGCAGGGGTGAGCTAAGTGTCTGCAGTGTGACCAGTAAGTGAGTCGAGCGTTGATGCTTCCGTGGTGGCTGCTTGTGGATTCAGCTGAGTCGAGGGGGTGGCTGTGATGAGCGATACTACAAGACGGGCCCCTCCTCCCTGCTCTGTAACCTTTTCTCCTTCTGCCACCCACTGCAAAACTATCTTATCTTTGTATTCGCTCCACCCTATCTCTTTTGTGAGTCGTTTAACATCCCCCTTCTTTTCCCCATGGATGATTGCAGGTGAATGGGTTCGAAAGACGAGTTTTTGTACGGATTGGAGTGAATGTCGACGAGAGCTGGGCGAGGATAGCGGATCGGATCACCATCGAGTGCCCAGACGCATACCAACAAACTCAGGTCTGATGTGTATAATTGTGTGACTGGGAGTGGTATGGAAATGATGAGCGCAAGGTCACGCTTTATGCATGTTTGGGGATTGGCTGAAGTTATTGCGAGTGTTATTATAGATATGTTTCTTTTTTCTTTTTGTGGGTACGGACCAGCACGATTCAGGGTACTGCACTGGTCCGGAGGAACAGTTGGGGATGGGGGATCTGGGAGGGCTCTCAGGGGGTTAGGCGCAGATGGGGATGCACGTGTTGTTTGAGTAGTGTGTACCTGAGGGGTGGGCTGTTGCAAATGTTCGGTTTATGTTATCATCGGCAGCAGTGGCGATGCTCCTCACCTACTGGACACGGAGATCCAAAAGCTACATAAGAAATGGAGGGGACAGATGTTTTCATCCACTTACTCTACATATGCGAGGGGGATGGCAGTAGGGGTAGCCCCACAGGTCCTGTTCCAAATGTATAGCTATACAGCAGATATAGAGGGAAGGTATGTAGTGATACATGGCGCGCTGGACGGGGCAAAGTGTGCTTGGTTAATGTGTACGCACCAAACGTGGACGATGGTGCGTACTATACCGACCAAGGAAAACGACTTCTACTATACATAGGAATGCCACTGATATGGGCAGGGGATATTAATTGCGTATTAAATGGTAATCTAGATAGGCAGCCCCGGAAACTATACACTAAACCTAATATGACCACCGCCCTGGGGGACGTGATGCAACATCTACAATGCGTAGATATCTGGTGTGAAACACATCCCGGTGTACAAGGATATACGTGCTACTCTTCAGTCTGGGCCATGTCCAGCAAACTTGGTTGCTTTCTCCTCTTGGGTGAAGCTGCGGCAGCCGCAACCAAGATGTACATACTTAACCACTTCTTGTTGGACCATTCCCCCGTGATGTTAGAATGGTGACTGGGTCGTAGCAGGCAGAGGCTCCCTTCATGGCGCCTCCGACCGGAGGCTCTCCGGGATAAGTTGTTCTGTGAGGAGCTTAGAGAAACCCTCACAGGATTTTTCAATACGAACTGGGCCACCGTTACAAGCAGGGGAACAGAGTGGGACGCGTTGAAAGTAGTGACCCGGGGAGAATGCCTCTCTAAAGTTGGGGGAATGAGGTAGCGGTTGGTGCGGGAGTTGGTCCAAGGCGAGGCACAGCTTACTAACTTGCAACTCAGGGAAGCCTTTGACACCCTAAGATAGGACTACCTCTGGGAGGTCATCCGGAGAATGGGTCTAGGCAATGACTTCCTAGCCTGGGTCCAACTCTTATACCACCAGCCAAGAGCTCATGTACGCACTGGGGGTCTGATATCGGACAGCTTCAATATCGAGAGAGGCACAAAACAGAGATGTCTTCTCTCTCCACTCCTGTTCGCTCTGGCAATGGAGCCACTAGCAATGTGGCTACGGCGAGATATGGATCGGTGGGGGATTAACATAGACAGTCGCACGCACATAATATCACTGTACACCGACGATGCACTGGTTTATATCAACCAGCCGGAGGAAGCGATTGCGGCACTCTTAGAAGTGTTGCGTGCATTTGTACTGGCTTCCGGGTTACATATCAATCGCCATAAATCGGTTATATTCCCACTTGCGGCCATAGCACTTGGTGAGACGCGACATCTCCCTGAGGTGGTGTTCAAATGGGAATTGGACCATTTTAGATATCCAGGCATTCATGTAGCCCATAGCTCTGATGCTCAGTACGCACTGAATAAGGAAGCCGTCATTGCGGGACTGAGAGAAACCATCCGGTTCTGGAATCGACTCCCCCCTCTTAGTCATCGGACGGATGGCACTTGCGAGGATGGTCATGCTCCCCCGATGCCTATATGCACTTCAAAACACATTCTAGGACATCCCGAACTCCACTTTTGATGAACCAAACAGTTTACTGGTCTTGTTGGTGTGGGCTGGAGGGCGCAATAGAGTAAAATTAGATATACTTAAATTGGATCTGGACTCCGAAGGACTGGGACTTCCAGATTTCAGATTGTACTATTTAGCGGGGCTGCTGCAATATGCCACGCAGTGGTGCACAGACGGCAACAATATGGAAAAAGCATTGTTGGCCGACTGGAGCATCGGAGGAGATCTACCGAGATACCAGATGATGGGCTCACGGGCCCCCAGGGAATGCCCACACATAGTCCGTCAAGTATCAAGAGCCTGAGAACAAGCCGTGATCAGGGTTATTCATAGGGCACCATACACTACCTTGCTTACGTTACAATGGCTGCAGGAGTTTCGACAGATCCAGACAGTTATGGACATGTCCAAATGGTATGAGGGGGGGGGGTGCGTGAAAGCTGGGGACATGTATGCGAATGGGACATATATGTCCTTTGTGAAGGCACAGGAGTGGTTCCAAGTCCCAGGGGGGCCACTTCCTACAACATGCAAACATTTTAAGAACGGCCCGCGAGATATGGACCCCATATCCGGATGAACCGATGGAGTCCCACACGCTAACACTATTACTTGACCCGGGGTCCACCAGAGGTCTAATCTCACGTATTTACAAAGCAGTGAAGGAGGACGCACAGTTGACACTTCTAAGATAATAGATAGATGGACGGAGGACTTGCCTGCCCCACTCAAGGAAGGAGAATGGAAAAAGGTGTTTGCCAAGGTGCGAGCGGTAGATAGTAACGCCAGGTTCAAACTCTCACAATTTTATTACCTGCACCGCACCTACATGACACCTCAAAGACTAGCCAATTTTAATCCAGGGTGCCAATCGCAATGCCCCAGATGTGGTGCAGACCCTGCAACTTTCTTACATATGACCTGGTCCTGTGCTCGCCTGCAGCAGTACTGGCAACATGTCCTTCTAGGGCTCTGCTCAGCCGCAGCGATCCGAATAGAAGCATCAATCAAACATTGCCTGCTAGGAGTCTTGCCGACACCGCGAAGGGGGACGAGGATAAGACATAAATTTACTTCCCTGGGCCTGGTCTTTGCCAAACGACGCTTTGCCATACACTGGACTCACACCATCCCTCCAACGATGGAGAGATGGAAGGCAGACATGTGAGTGGGAGGTGGCTGAGGAGTGTCGATTACGCACAGTGCGAACGGACAAGAAAGCAGAGCACGATCTAGAAGACTGGGGGCATATGCTGAAAGAACTGCAGACACCAGGGGAATCTGCAGTTAGAAGTCTCTATCAGATAGGACTTCATAGTAGAGAGGGGATATGTTGGTTAAAGGCTTGAATTTGGTAAACAGGGCTCACAGTGATGGGGGATTTATAAGAGGGATTAGCTCCTCGATGCAGCTGGGACCTGATGCAAGACCACAATCTCCCTTCAAGAGCGTTCTTACTGCATAGGAAATTAAAAGCAAAAATAAAAAGCATATGGAAGGTGTGTTTTGGGGGGGGGGGGGAAAATCGGGGTAGGTGGACACCGAACTCACCACAGACAAGGGACTGAAAATGGTCTGTATACTAGGAAAAAAGCCAAAATCTGTGTCACTGCTCTATTTAGTATTCCATGAACACTCTAAATGCATATGGAGCGCTACCCCAGGTGTTTCAAGAAAAGCCCACTTCACACTGATACAGTTTAATGCCATATATATAGAAGCTACACAAAAAAAGAACAAATGATGAACGGAATGCTTTACAATGCAAGCATTCACCCAAAGTCAGAAAGATATGAGTTTAAACCATCATTTTTTTGCTCACTACACCACCCCAGTTTGGACCCAGCCATATGCAAATCAGTCTAGACCCTGCTCCTCATTGGAACATGGGATGGGATATGGGGTGATACCATAAAATCGGTCCTAGGATGCTTGATTCCGGTCTGGGGAGGGCCTGGCCTGGCAGTTCGGGCTGGACTGTTCCCATGGGGAGCAGGGTCAAGACTGATATGCATATGGCTGGGTCCAAACTGGAATGGAGCGGTGAGCAAAATAACGATGGAATCAGGCCCAGATCTCTGTACTGGGTGCGAGTAAATTTCCATTGTTCAGCATTCCATCCATCATTTGTTCTTTTTGCATATACAGAACCTACATAATACAGAAAATTAACACATTTTATTTAGGTGCATCAGCACAATGCCGTAGGTGCGGGGATACAAATGCATACTTTTTCCATGTGTTCTTCAACTGCTCTGGCTTAAAGGTATACTGGGGAGAGGTAGTGTGGCTTCTAAACGTAGTCGCACACAAGCCAATCGGACACTATAGACCGGCTTTTTGAGTCTTTCCCACACCTTAGAAACCGGAAACTCACTGGCTTGTAGCTGACTTGTCTCTAGTGTTACAGAAATGAAAAATAGCCACGAGTTGAAAAGAGACAGGTAGGCCTGGCTTAGCCAAGGGGAGATCTGAACTACAGAAATTGGCTCAATGAAAGAGCACATTGAAGTCAAAAGGGTGACAAGGAAGAATGACTTTGCCCAGGTGTGGGACACAATACATCAGCCTTTGTGTGAGTCAAGGCAGAAAGCAATCCGCCTTAACACTGCATTATCAGACAGAGGCAGTGACACCAGAATAGCTGCGCTGAGAGGCTGGGAAGAAGAACAGACAGTTAAGGTAAGAGGTTAAACATGAACTTACCACCACTGCTAAGAGACTTGGACGCTGCCCTCAAACGGTTAGCTTGCCCAGGTGACACTAGTTACAGTTAGTACGTATTAGTTACGTTGCAGATGCATTTTTCTACTCATTTATGATCATCATATTTGTGACGCAGACTAGTAATAGTGAAAGCTTTGGTTACAAATATCTCCATCGTTAAACTTAATAGGTTCTCACAAGTGACAGTTATTTGTAAAATAATACAATTTATTAAAAATGCTTGGGTCAAAGACCTGCTGGGTTGGATAGCAGAAACTAGAGATGTGGTTGTTAGACCTTTTATCCTTCGGGTGGCCTACCCCAAATTCTTTTGCTTTATGGCTCCACTTTTTTCTGAATCTTTTTGTTGGCCTTAGGACTCTGAGCACTTTACCACTGCTGAACAGTGATAAAGTGCATGTGCTCAGGGGTGTGAAATTCCTACAGCCCAACACCCAGGACATATTGTTTGTGGTCAAGTACAACAAGTTGTCATGTTTATTTTGTCCAAGGGACATGTAGGCCCAACCCCCTGAAGCAAAATCCATTTGGCTGCCAGTTTACAGTACCCCATTATGGATCAGGAAAGGGAATTGTCTAAAGGTAAGGTAATATTTGTGCCCATATGTTATTGCTGTTAGAATATTTATTTATGGTTCATTAAAGCAAAACCTTTATTATTAGGGTGAGCGCTCTAAGGAAATTTTGTAAGCTCAGACTGTACTACTGACAGTGGTTCCAGTATAGAAAGGTGTACACATGTTTGCAAAGTTTAACAACATAAGGCTATGTTTGCAAAGTTTAACAATAGCAGGCTATGTGTAATGTTCCCAGAATGCTCTCGGATAAGTAAATATTTGCATAAGCTTGAAAGAAGATTGAGGATTCTTTGCTTTTAAAATAAAATGTTCACAAAAGAAATGCAACTAGGAAAAAAATGTTTTGCTAAACTACTATGAAATATTAGGTACCATCTCTTTGAAGCATCATTTAGTAAAATGAGTTGATGCATGCTAGTGTTTCCAAAAAATATTCATATTGGAAAATCAGTGTAGCCAGTTTCAAAAAGATTATAGGAAACGTGAAAATAAACTAGCATTGGCAAAGCCATTAGGTCTGACATTGATGGTTTTCCTTTTGGTTTTGTCAACGCGTGTCTTGTTTTGGCACCGTTTTTGTATAACTTTATTGTTGTGGGAGCTGCCGAACATTCACCATTATAACAAACATTGGCAAAAAGCAAAAATATTTTTGGTCTCAAAAAACTCATATTGTGACATAGTTCCTGGCACTGAACAAAACTAGTTTTTATGCTGATATGCGCATTGTGAAAGAGCAGAAAGCGGTCACTCGCAGTGAAGCCAGAGATAGATTTTTATTTAAAATATATTCTTGGTTAACGCCAGACCTAATTAGGGGCCCGATTCTTAAAGAAAGTCATAAAAGTGCACCCATGGTATATGTCCTTGCATTAGTGGGGATTTATGCCTTTCATGAATTCACAAGAATTTACAGAAGGCGGCCAGAAAATCGTACTCATTGAAAATATTTGGGAACTGCATTTTAGCACGAGCAAATATGCATGTGTAGATTTGCTCATGCGAAAATCTGTTGAGCGTTTGTTTACAAGTTCACTTTCCCTTTAGTCACTTTTTCACCCAAAGCTGGAAGTAGTTTTACTTCTCATCAGGAATAAATTTCCAACTTTTTTAGGTCTCGGCTCTAGACTGCGCGCATGCGTTGTCTCGAACTGAAACATCCTGTATCTACGTTGTGTACTAACAGCCCGGCCATAAGCTTTCCATTTGCTGGCTCCATTTTGCGTTCTCCCCATTTGTCAAGGGCATGCATACTTCAGGCCTCTTCCGGTGTTTAGCCCTCCCTGAGCGCACTGCCCAACGACAGTTAAACATACGCAGAGGACATTGTAGAGCATTGATTTGGGGCTACTTTTTTCATTCTTTTTAGTTCCTCTGCCAGTTTAGCTCCTTTTTTTTTTTTTTTTAGGTCTTGGCTCTAAGTCTTCAAATGGCATGTATTGACTGCCTCCTTTCGCCATCCATCCTCCCAAATGGAATGTGTCTGGCACACATTCCTTTGTTTTCTTCGCCTCCGTGCCCCTCAGATATGCCACCCCACACATGCTCTATTCACGTGTGAGGTATCTTAAATGATTCAGCCCTTATATTCCTCTTGTGTCTCCACCTCAGGACTGAGTAAACTTGAAATGTGACTGGATTAGTGTAGGCGCCCGCTACTCCAGTGTACCCATTATTATTGAAAAGTGCGGATACCCTTCTACCAAAAGTAATGTACCCCACTGAGAAGTACTGGTGCTTTCACTTTTAGATTAAAGTACAGGTACCTGGCCATTTACAGCGCCCTGACCATACCAAAACATGTGAATTGCCTCGCTTCCAACAGCCCTTGCCCCATTCTCTACACCCCTGTGTGTTCTGATGCGCTTGCAATGAACGTAGTCTAGGTGGGGACCCCTGCTTTGTTCCTGCATCCAGTGTCTGCTTTTGCGAAGGCCAGAGCAGCATTGTCTGCACACTCCGCTCCCATTCTGCAGGCTATGCCAGGTATCGCACTGCCTGTCTGTTCCAGTGACTCCTTCGTTGCCCCTCACCTGCAGAACCCCTGAACTGTGAGACTGACTGGAGCAATGTAGAATTAAATGTAATTTGACAGGCACCATTGGGCAAATGTTTCATTTTGTTTGTTTTCAGCACTTCTTACTCAACACAAGCGCTTATGTTTTCATACAATCCTCACACCGTCCCCTTCAGCCCCTTTCTCCTGGTGCATGAAAACAAACATCAGTGGGCTCCCGTGCAAAGGCTCAGCAGTGCTCAGCCCCAGATTATCCTCACTCCCTCCCCCCAGCCTCACCTCTCGCTCCCCATTCAACATTTTATCACACACAGTGAGGTGTGACGCATCTGAGGGAAACAGCAGGTAAGAGTATGCTCTCCAGTCACCGAGCATAGCCAATCCATCTCGCCAGTCCGAAAGCTGTAGGCATTGGCAATGTTAATGGATTGTGTATATCAAGAAAACCAGCCCCAGAGCGGTACACAAATGCATTAACAGTGTCAAAGCCTATAACTCTCGGATTGACCAGACCTATGGCTTTGCCAATGCTTGTTCGGTATGGGTGGTGAAAACCCCTAAAAAATGCAAGTTAGTAGGTTTGCAGACTCAAAAGGGCATTTCAGCCCTGGAACTATTGCTACCCTTAACTCCAGCCCCAGTAGGGAGATATGCAAAAAGTTACTAGTGGGCAGCACTGATTGTCTCACCCATAGAAGTAGCCTTTCAAACCGGTCTCAAGCCTGCCACTGCAGTGCCTATGTGTGCAGTTTACTGCCACTTCGACTAGGCATTTAAAACTACTTGCCAAGCCTTAAACTCCCCTTTTATTACACATAAGCAACCCTATGGAAGGCCCTAAGTAGCCCTAAGAGAATGGGTGCCATGTACATAAAAGGACGGCCATGTAGTTTTATGATTTAAATGTCCTATTAGGGATTAACAGCGAAATTCGTTTTTCACTACTGTCAGGACTACCCCTCTCAAAGGTTAACATTGGGAATTTATTATTATTACTTTTAAGCTGTAATTCCCGATCAGAGGTGAGATGCCAGTTCATTTTTTAGATCTTTGGAAGGGTAATGATAAATCTTCCTTACTGGTGAAGTTGGATTCAACATGACTGTTTTAGAAAAGCCACTTTTAGAAAGTGGACATTTCTCTTCACTTACTGCTCTGTGTGCTTTGCAGCCTGTCTCCAATAAACGTCTGTGGTGGGTGACAGCTACACTGTGCATTCCCTCTAGACAGCCACAACACAGGAAGGATAGGTGTGTCTAAGTAACAGTTTACATACACCTGCATTCTGATGGCTCTGCCTAGGCAAGATGGAAGGTAGGTGCTAACACTTCACTGAATAGGTAGTGTCCTGTCCCCATACAAAGGGCTGCATTACCCCCCATAGATTGCCTGACCGACAGGCCCGGATTGAATGGATACTTGTGCACTTTAAAGACCACTCTTCGAAGTCACCCCCACTTCAAAGGCAGTTTGGGTATAAGTACTGGGTCTCTGACCCCTAAAATCAGACACTACTGAACTTGTAACTGAAGCTCAGCCAGAGGAACTGCTGTACTGCTTAAAGGACTCAACTGGCCTACTGACCTGGAAGGCTTGCTTTTCCGTCTGTTGCCCTGCAGCTCTCTGACTTTGCTAAAAGAGAGCTGGACTCTGCCTGTGCTCCAGGTGTGCTCCAAGGGCTTGTTTGGTTTCCTCCTGTTATTTGAGACTCAGGGATATCAAAGTCTCTACCCCTGCTCCTGTGCCTGGTTCACTGGAAGTGGGCCAGATACTTGCAACACGGTGGGGGAGAGTGAGAAAGAAAGAGGGTGAGCACAGACTATCTTTTAGTGTGTACTTCACTTACACTGACTAGAGTGGTGGTTCCAGCCTGGCCTGGGTGCATACCTCAGCCAACAATGAATCCCAGTTCTAACAGTGGTCCACTGTTGAAAACCTGCTATTAAATCCCCCTGAATAAGATCCATGCTATTTTATTATTCCACCTAATATTTTTGTGGTCTAGAAGAAGTTTCACT
Organism: Calotriton arnoldi; assembly: GCA_963921515.1. Lineage (NCBI taxonomy): Eukaryota > Metazoa > Chordata > Amphibia > Caudata > Salamandridae > Calotriton > Calotriton arnoldi. The sequence goes on from CAWUFW010008704.1 coordinate 625,105, forward strand.
AACATCTTTAAAGCTAGGTCAATTAAGCTGGCTGGTTTGTAGGATCTTGGGTCATTTACCATACCTTTCTTGCATAGAAGCACAATCGGGCTTGTTTTCCATACATCAAGAAAGGAGAATTTATTTGCGAACTAGGAAAGCTGTGGACAGGACAGTGGAGCACCATTCTTAAACCAACTTGAAGCACTGTGGTAAAATAACCTTGAGGCTCGAGCCTTGCCATCCTTCGGAGTGAGATTGGAAGTAGTTTCCCTACCCTTTACGAACAATCCTCGAGCTATTTTTCATTGATGACTCAGTGCATCATTTGTTCATTGGTTCTCTTTGAGACTGGGCAGATCGAATGGACACCTGGCTTCCCTGTGTAACTTCAAGATGTGCATGTTTGGTTTTATGAATGAGGACTATTTTCTGTAAATGGATATCTAAATTTCCTATACCTTTGGCAACTGAAGCTCAGGATATTTTTGTCTCTTATAGTTGCTGCCTGACTGAATAGGTCCCACTGTCGTTTCGTATTTTTTTAAATGTATATCAGACTCCTAAAAGTTTCTCTACGCTGCTGATCGCCCTGTTCACTGTGGTTTGTAAACTTTATTTCACTGTTTTAAATTTAACGTCTGACTAGGTGTTGTGGTGTCATGTGATCATGTGCAGTAGTGGCCTTGTGGTCCTAGTCGGACTTTTACAAAGTTACATAATCAGTTCCGAGGTATGTGGGTGTGACTGGCTGTGATCAATAAAATCTATGACGCAGTACGTTCAGTTAACGAGTGCATGCAGAAGAATAAAGACGTGTATTACAGAGCTGTGCGTATGGCCTAGTCATTTGCGTGCTCCAGAGCTGGGGAGGATGCTACAACTGGCAATGATTAGGGGATACGTGCCCGAAGAAACGAGACTGCCCACCCTGACAGTTTGCAGAGGTCCAGCAAACTGCTTGTGCATGCCACGTGCGCCCAAGAAGCAAGCTACGATTCGTGTATGTCAAGTCAAAGTGCCGCTCTAGTACGTACAAGGCCCTATGAAGGAGCACTGTCAGAAAGCCCGCTAGAAGCTTACTAGTAAGGCCAAAAGAAAAGATACTGCACCACATAGTAACACAGAGCCATCATCAATACAAAGCAGAAAAGCTAAAGGCAGCGATGACCAGGTACGAAGAAAGGTTAAAGGCAGCAACAGCCAGGTGCAAGGAAGCGCTGAAGGCAGCGGCAACCAGGTGTGAGAAAGCGTAAAGGCAGTGACAACCGGGTACAAAAAGTACAAACATACTTACCAGTGAAAGCGAGGAAAGTGCCACACTACCTCGATCGGGTGTGACAACCAAGCCTGGTTGAGCCGCTGAGGAGTGCAAAGTGGCAAGTAGCACACAATATAACAAAAGGTCTTCGGAATAGTGACATTTTTCAATGGCTGTTGGAGAGCGCCAAATATGGTGCAGCAGCATTCCTGAAACCACCACCGCCATTAAAGACCCCAAAAAGCAGAATACTGGCGTCAGATGGACTGCATGGACGAAAACATTTGATAACTTCATAGATGCTCTAGAAGAAGTAGATGACAAAAAAAATCATCAAATATCTAAAGAACCTTGCAGGTGATGGTGTGAAAGAAGTGATAAAGAAAATATCACAAGCTAATGAAATATCGTACTGTAAAATCAAACAAGCGTTAGAAGCCAAGTTAAATCCAATGTCGACTATAAAAGATACATTTTCAACCAGGCAAGACAGCAAGCTGGTGAAACGATGGATGAGTTTGTTGAAAGACCGGATACCCTCATCTAGCTTTGCAAATTCTGTGAATTCAATGATGAAGAGGCCATGCGTCTTGGAGTCATCGATGGGTGCCTCTCCGATTCATTCAAATGATGCATGCTGAGAGACGCTCAATCTAGAAAAGGTACTCATGTCTGCACGAGCTGAAAAAAAGATCAGATCAACAGGCTGCTGATATGGAAGCTGGAACAACAAAGAATAAATCAGCATTGATCATGAAGACTAAGCAGAAACACAAAATGGAGGTCCAAAAGCCGATGTCTCGGGGGGAAAAAAAAATTTTTTGTTTCTGATGTGGTTTCTCATTTCCACACAAAGGTAAATGTCCCCCCATTGGACATATATGCAAAGGCTGTGGGAGAGAAAACCATTTTGCAATGGTCTGCAAAGCAAAAGAGAAACGAAATGCATCACGATGAGAAAATGGGTGTCACAAAGCACCAGAAGCAATCTAGCCACGCCCACAAGGCTAAACGGCAATATCAACTGAGGCAAATAAGAGACTAAACGAAGCTGATCGTCATCAAAGTCGTTTTCCAAAAGTCCTTTAGTGTCATCGTCGAGTGACAGTAAAGACGATGGGTGTGCAATGATGTTGACCGCAGAAAAACATGCACATGTAGGATTGGCTGCTTGCAAAGAAGAACACAAGCCAAAGGGAGATCGCCATGAGTAGCAACCCAATTCATTAGGCCGATGCCCCAGAATCATGCTAAAGGTGAATGGCTGCCCTGCAACTTCATTATAGGCAGTGGTGCATCGATCAATATTATGCAGGCAGAAAATTACGAACAGTCTCCGATAGAACGTTTGACGCCACTGAAAACAAAAGTATGCACGTGGGCAGCTTCTACCCCATTGCAAGGTCAAGGATTATTTGTAGCGACCATGAGGTATAAGAAAACAACAGTAAAAGCACCAATTCATGTTCTACAAGGTACTTAGTCGAGGGCATGTCTACTCAGTTTTAGCACTGCTGCTGACAAAGGACTGATATCCATCAACTACAACCTCAATGCACATTTCTGAAATAGTAACTCAATTCCCGTCGTTATTTCATGGACTAGGGAAACTCAAGAAATGAAATTGCAACTTCACATTAATGAGGACATTCGTCCTGTTGCTGAACGACAGTCTGTTTGCTTTTCATTTACAGGAGGCAGTTGAGAAAGAACTGGACGCATTATTAAAGCATGCCATTATTGAGCGCTCTACTGGTCCGACGCCACAGGTTTCGTCCATAGTGGTAGTGCAAAAACCGGACAGTGGATGTGCAAGTGCACATGTTGATATGTGCCAGGTCAACAAGGCAATTGAGAGAGAAAGACATCCAGGTCCACCCATAGTGGACATGATTACACAGCTGGCGCCAAAGTCTTCACCCATCTTGATTTGAACAAAGGATACCATCAACTAGAGCTGGAAGAGAATTGTAGGTACATTACTACTTTTTGAACTCATTTGGGTTTGTTCAGATACAAAAGACTCAGATTTGGTGTGTCATTGGCTGCAGAGATCTTTCAGGATGTCATTCGCCAAGTAATTCAACTTGTCACACATGCTTTTAACTAAAGTGTTGACATATTAGTGTTTGGGGCCACACGAAAAGGAGCATGACCAAGCTCTTACGCAAGTTTGTTGTTTGCTTGTTGATACAGGGCTCACGTTAAATGCAAAAAATTGTGAGTTCCACAAAACCAATTTTTTTTGAGTGGGATGACTCCTGACCCTGAGAAAGTACAAGCATTGTCATCCACCTATCCTTCACAAGATATAACCATACTGCGATCCTTCTAAGGCATGGCCAGCTATTGATCCAGATATATTCGTGATTTTGCCACGCGGGGTGCCCCATTAAGAGAGTTGACAAAGAAGAATGTTCCCTTCCATTGGTTCTATGAATGTAGTTGAAGTTTCAAGGAAATGAAACATGCAATTGGAAATGCAACTGAAATGAATTACTTTGATCAAAAGTTTCATACTGAGATTGTTATAGATACAAGCCTGGTGGGGTTGGTGCAATCCTGGATCAAAATAATGGGCATCCAAATAGTCAGACACATTGTGGCCTATGCCAGCCGAAGCCGGTCTCAGGCTAAACGTAACCATTTTCAGCCAGAAAAAAAAGAGCCTGGCTATAGCGTGGGCTTGTGAACATTTTCATGTGTTTCTATACACAAAGCATTTTATCCTTGTCACTGACCATCCGTCATTGCTCACCATTTTTGGAAATCAGAAAGCCAAGAAGCCCCCTCGCATTGAGAGGTGGGGGTTGAGTTTGCACGAGTATGATTACACTATTGTGCATAAGCCGGGGAAGGATGAAAACCCCACAGATTACTTCTCACAAGTGCAGTTACAGCGGCAAAGTGCAACATATAAAGCGGCTGAAGCATACATTAATTTCATAATAAAGTCCAGCAGCCCTGCAGGTCTAGCCATTGAGCCCATCCTTGCTGCTACCAATACAGACCAAGACATGCTCGCAAACAAGAATATAATTGCAGCACAATCATGGAGAAAACATACTCGCCAATTCACAGAGGACGTTGACAAGCAAAAATTCAAGAATGTGCAGGAAGTACTTTCTGTCACTCAAAAAGGAATAGGACATGTTACAACGCACACGTGTACAACGCATGCCACTACAACGCGGTCATTACAACACGGTCATTACAACGACCGTGTTGTTACGACGCATACCATTACAACGCAAGTCATTACAACGACTTGCTGTAGGGGGGGCGCTGGAGTTTGGAATAGTATAATTTACTATTCCAACTCCAATCTGTGCAACAGTAAGTAAGGTGTTGGATTTAAAATCCAACACCTTCTGCCCCCTACAGCAAGCCATTCTAACGACTTGCGTTGTAATGGTATGCGATGTAACGCGGTCGTTGTAATGACCGTGTTGTAATGGCATGCGTTATATCGACTTCGTTGCAAACGATGTTTACCCTCAAAAAGGTATCACACTAAGAGGTTCAAGAATGATCATACCTGAGAGCTTGAGACAACAAGTTATTGAATTGGCACACAAATTGTATTGTGGCATTGTAGCCACCAAGAGAGCCCTCAGAGAGAGTGTGGTTTCCTCGCCTTGACAAACGAGTTGATAAGGAACTGATAGCATGTCACCTGTGTAACTGCTTGTCTTCCAAGGCAACACAGCATCAGCTAAATAGGTCTGATCTTCCTAAACAAGCATGGGAGAAGATTGCAGTTGATTTCTTTTCACCTTTGAGCAATGGCCATCATCCCATGGTAGTTATTGAGGAGTACTCATGTTTTCCATTAGAGGAAGATTTATCATCGACCACCTATGACAGTCATTGAGAGGCTGGATGATATTTTTGCAGCGTGGGGTATTCCCTCTACACTCAAATCTGACAACGGTCCACCCTACAATAGCAGAGAGTTTAAGGACTTTCTTGTTCGTTTTAATGTCAAGCACCAGAAAAGCACACCTCTGGCCATAGGCAAATGGCACTGTCGAACGGTTTGTGGGCACCATGAAGAAAGTGGTTCAGCGCGCTGAGCTTGAAAGAATCGATCTCAAGTCAGCTTTGTGTCCACCCCTTCGAGCCTATCGGTCAACTCTCCCTTCAACAACTGGTAAAAGCCCTACAACCTTGCTGCTTGAGAGAGCCATTGGGACAAAGCTACCACTGATGAGATTCGTGTCATGGACGCTTCTCGCAAGAGAAAGATAAAGGCCTATGCAGATAAGCACAGATGCGCTAGTGACACTGTTTTCAAAGAAGGAGACAGACGCTCCGTTTGATGCTGATCCATTGAGAGACGTGGCCAGTATAGGACATATGGTGACCGCTCAACATCTCAGAAAGTTCATTATGGAGAGACTCGTCCCATTTCAAACATCTGCCTCGATGTTCGTGGGCTCTAGACCTCAGGTGTGACACAAGTCCACCTCAGTGTCCAAGGCAAGCATCTTAATCTACAGCCACCATGCCAGATGACACTGCAGCTCCTTCACCTTGTACGGCTCGATCTGGAAAACTGGTGCAAGCATCTCGACAACTGAGGAACTTTAATGTAGATATGATGTCCGCAGTTTTTTATTTTTTTTATTTAACAAAGGGGGAGATTTAGTGGTCATGGGCAGTAGGACCCTTGTGGTCCTAGTCAGACTCCTTACAAAGTAGCGTAATTAGTTGGAGGGTATGTGGGAGTGTCTGGGCAATAAAGTCTATGACGCAATATGTTCAGTTAATGGTTACATGCTGAAGAATAAAGATGTGCATTACAGAGCTCCATGTGTGGCGTAGTCATTTGCATGCTCCAGAGCTGGGTTGGATGCTACAGGTGCCACAACTGTTTGTTGTTGACGGTTTGCTTTTTTGACCGAGATTGCTTAAGTAATCCATGGTTCGAACTACTCAACCATAACCTTGTAGCATTAAATGCCAGAGAAATGTTATCTATGTTTGTTTATGTAAGTTGAACATACTCCATGAGAAAAAGTATGTTACGAACAGTAAAGAATCACTGGTTTGAATACTTGGTTATTCAATGCTCTGAAATCGGAACAGAGAAAAAGCAGGCCCCAACGTCCTTGCTCCAACAAACTAATCAGCTGCCTCCTGCAGGTCTTCAATGACTGAGGAAGTGACAGCTCTTCACTCTCAATGTGAGAGGAGGGCATGGCTTTGGGTTGTCAGGAGGACAGAATACTGATAGGATGGGGGAAGACAGTTTAATATTGATAGTGGTGGGGTGAAAGGCAGGACTTCCGGTATAACTTTTTATATACATATAAAATGGGGTAGTGTGGCGGAAGGAGGTGAGGGCATGTTATTCATGGCTCCCACAAGACTCCTTTACGCTTGTCATAAGTGCAGGGGAAGAGGATCGAGTGGGGCACACATGCCAAAATGTAGATGGGTATCCGTGAAGAGAGGGGCTGTTTTTCACTAGAGATTAGACAACTCAAAACATGATCTTGTATCAATTTGATGTCACGCACAACCCCACGGTGACAAACATTACAGTTAATCACAGCAGCCCCTTTACGGTTCTAAAATGTAATTGATAAATATGAAATCCCATTGGACTCCAGCATTGTTAAAGCCAGCTTTCAGTAAGAGGCTCCTATACATCATTCAGTTCCAAGATGAATAGCTAGAGGATTACAGTCATTTGATAACTAATTTGTCAAAAAGGTCCCAAAATTTAAATTGAAAGTTGATGCATTTTGCATGAGGACAAATGTATAGTTTACTTTGTGCTTTTTAGAAAGTGCAAAACAATCTTTTGAAAACAATTTAGTATGCCCTTGAATATCTTATCTTAAGACAAATACAATTCCTATTACAAAGGCACATTTTCTTTGATGTGCACCTTTAGAATACAACAAACTAATATTATACAAAAATGCCTGCCTCCTAAAAAATAGAAATCATTACAATGTTCTGTAGACCAACAATAGTTTTTACCTCTAAATATAAAAAGAGTTTACAAAATGTTAGAAGTAAAAACAAATTATATTTTACCTGATTCTGTGGGAGGGGTGGCTGTGACTGTCCATCCGGAGCCTGGCCCTGGCTTTCATTCCCTCCAACGGGGGAGCCACGGGTCGTGGCGGTCATACTCGACACAGGGCAAATCTTTGCAATTTTGTCTGTTTATGTGGCCAATGTTAAAGAAGAAATTCTAGACCCCTTAATGTAGATGGAGTTCCAGCATGCGTAAGGCTGAGACTGCTCCACCTCAAGGACACAACATCTTGTGGAGACCATTGCATAACCTAAGGATGGAAGAAAGACCACATTATAGTTCATATAAATCTACAAACACAGTTAAGACTGAAAGCTTTTGCATATGAGAAGAGATATGTTCAAGTGAACATGTTCATATCAATAAATGTCAGTTTCAGGTTTCCTGAATGTAACTGCTCTTACGGTACAGCGCCTTCACACAGAAAACCCATTCACTTAAGGTAGAGTGGAAACAGTAGACAAACAATACCCACTGCAAATAATCTCCTCTTATACAACTAAAGTAACTATTTCTTGACAATGTAAAAACTAGTAAAAGCTGTAATAGATTTAGATATTTTAGTTTACAAAATTATATCCGACTAGAAATAGGCTGTTTTAAAAATACGACTACCAAGGCCTGGCATGAAGAGGAAATGTAAATTGAGGCGAGATGTGACTGGTAAAGAACCACACATTTGAGAAGTTCATGGGAACACAGAATATTTCCAATTCAATGATCTTCACCTTTTCTGTAATAACAGCTACGTATGTTCAATGAACATCATCCAGAACTAATATTATTAGAGCTGGAATAGTGATCACATCAGTTAAAATTACATTATTGGCTACCATGTGCAAGATTAACAGCAGTGATCTTTTTAGTTCATCAGGTATGGTTGCAGGCAATTGTTATCCTGCCCAAAGTGTTACACTATTTCATCCCTATCTGGATACTGCAGGCCTGGTTTTGGCCTCTTAACCATCTGTTATGCGAGCTAATATGAGCTGGAGGAATGAATTGGGTGGCACTGTACACTCCAGCTTCCCACTCGATGAGGAGGACTGGGAGCACTATAATATCTGGCAGCACAGCTACCGTGGCTGGCTAGGTGGCTAGCCAGACAGAATACCAGGAAATTGAGACAGCTTGGAAAGCCACGCAGAGATGGAACCTTGGTGGCTCTACTGATGGGGTTAAATTGAACTCGATTAACATGCTCAAACTTCTGTCAATTCGCCTACACTGCTGGAGGTGGGCGCTACGTAAGAGAAACGGGAGAAAGGCCTCCCAGAGGCTACTTCACAAGACCCAAATAAAGGACTGGCTCGAGGCAGAAATTGACACCCTAGGAGATTTAGATTTATAGGACCAGGGCGCCCTAAGAAGCTTTGGTAACTTGATGGTCGACAGAGCACTTCCAGTAGCACAGTTCTTAACACATGGGGCACTCACACACACCTTGAGAAACTTCCTGGGGGAGTCAGACACTGAACCAGTGACTAGCAACACATTGCAGACCATACTCACCATTGGGGGTGGACGATGGCTGATTACCAAACTGTACCAAGCCCTACTCCTAGAAACTACAACGGCTAACCAGGCTCTCGGGCCAGGTGGGAGGGACTCCTAAACAGGCCCCTCAGGGATAAGGAGTGGACCCGAACACTGGAGCACACTTACAAGGTCTCAAGAAACACAAGATTTAAGAACACACAATTTAACTACTTGCACATGACATACCCCTCCCTACATAGAGTGAATTAAATGCTCCAGACCCAGGCGCATGGTTGTCCTAGATGTCACCTAGCTTATGCTGGCTTTTCACATATGGTGTGGTACTGCCCTGGGGTCGCCCGCTTTTGGCAAGAGGTGATGGAGGAGTTGGAGAGAACAATAGATTGACGCAACATATGTACTGTTGAAATCTGTCTGCTGGGCCTTTGCACTAGGTGACAGGAAAGGAAGGCAGGAAAAAGGTTTGCGGACTTGGCTTTGGGCATCGCTCGCAGAAATGTAACGAGACACTGGAAATCCCCAGAGGGCCCACCGCGGAGCCAGTGGAAGGCGGAAGTGGTAAGTTGGGCGACGGCTGAGGGGAGCGATACCAAGGACAGCCGATAAGAAGACTCTGCGAGGCGCTCTTGGCCGAGCAACGGCATGAGGTGCTTTCTGTCTTTCTCAAGCCACTCGCCGGGAACAGCCCGCCAGGACTCAATCTCCCCAACCCCCGGAGCTCCCGACCCAAGAGACATGATACCTAGGGGTGACGATAGGAGTATCAAAATGACGTATGGACACTGAGACACCAACTGCCGAGACACCCCTGACACTCCCCCACCAAAAGGCTAGCACACCAGTGCGAGAGAACATTGATGTCAGAGACAATGAGCAATTATTCACCTAAGGAACAGACCAGTTCATCGTATACGGTTAATGATTTTATGCCAGTTGTATTGATAGTGGAATATAAGTGGCACGATTTGCTGATTGTCGAGCCACCTAGCAAGGCCCCGAGGTATCCTATAGATCTTGTCAATATGTGGATATGGTGGCTCGGTTTGCATATGGCCATGTCTGAACTGGGGTGGCGGAGTGAGCTAAAGAATGATGATGGATTAAACCCAGATCAGTTGACTGGGGGTGAGTGCTTGCAATGTTCAACACTCCGTCCATCATCCCCTTTGGTTTTGCTATGGTGGCTCGGTTAGCCAATAAAATTGGTACTCTTGTATAACCATGACATAAATACTATGACCACGAGTTTCAGTGTATAAAACCCAATAATATTTTTTTTTCTTTTAAGGTACGGTTCCCAGCAGCAATGTAAAAATGCTTTGATAATGTGAAATACCTCTACATGGGTAATACATATAAGCCATAGCTACAATGCCCCTGGTATCAAGTTTATATTAGTAAAGCCTCCCAAATTATCACTCAAATATCAGCTTTGAATGTTTTGAAAATTCAATACATTTTCTCCAAACGTCAGTTTAGGAGTTCTGAAAATACACACATTCTCATCTTGAAAACGCACTTTTCAATTTAGGTATACATATAGTAATTCAACAAAGCAAAGTTTCTAATTTAGTAGGCTGGGCTGCACAGAGGAGAACTACACAGTTACAGTAGTCTGATCTAGAGCAGGTCAAAGACGACATTATTTGGGAGGCTAGCAAGACATGCCAGGAAAAAATAGGTTTTCAAAAGCAGCACACAAAACCAACGAACTCAAGCACCTGAAGTTAACACGCCATAACAACCAAATGGAAAATGACCTCCAACAAGCATTACTAGAGTTATTTAGCAAGTTAAATGAAGCACACAGACATTTAATCTTAAAAGTAAAGGTAATATAGAAAGGCTATTACAGTTGATAAGTACGATTTTGGAAGGCAAGCATTTGATTCCATGATACGACTAAATGCAATTTTAAATAATTAAATACAGTTACATTTATATGTTTACAAAATACCACAAGAAAGTGCACTCAGAAGATCATATAGGCAAAAATGCTTTAAAAGAGTACTTTGGGAACACAGACCTTTGAACATTCATTACAGACATGTTGGAAGAATTTAAGACCACCTTATATCTGTTAAAGCTTCAAAAGATAATAAATGGGAGCCCTCAATGCTGTATAAAATTCCTTATGACGGAGGACTTGTGATGTCTCTAGTCACCAGTAATAAAGAAATGATGTAACTGCTCAACAGTAACGAATTATGTATTACAAGTTGAGTTCTAACATCACAATGCCTGCTGCCAGCGCCAGCAACCAGGGTGAAAGCATAATTACATCTGCAGACATTTATGCCAAAATGTTCATTTTTTCCACGCTAGATGTCACTGAAAGTAAAACCAACTCTGAATGTTTCTACTCAATTTAAGCCTCAGCATTTTATTAACCCGACTTACATTAAACTAATTCTAATATATTTTTGGAGAAAAAACGAACTGCTTTTTGGTGGGTTTAATTTCTCAGTACAGAAGCTGCATTTCTTCTTCTCTGCAATGAAAAGAAAAAAGAAGAGCAAGACACTAAGGATTTACACAGTTTATGGAAGGGTGATGAAATGGTGAATATTAAAAGGATATTTAAAGTCACCTTGGAGTTCCAAGCCCTTATAAAGGAGCTCTGGCTTCGGCCTCGCTCCTCTATATGGTCAAGGAACCAGTCTGTGACCTATAATATCCTTAGAATGTACAATACAGCACGGGGGACTTATTCCCCATATATGTATATATAATCCTTTCCCAAACAAAGATCTAAACCTAGGTGGGCTTGTGGCTATTTTGCAAACACTTCAAGGAACAGCTCGATTCCCTAAGGCAGTTTTCAATCATTTTCAAGAAACTGAGACAGCAACGAAAACAATGGCCATCACAAATCACGAAAAGGTAAATGGAAAGAGATTGGGAGATGGTGTGGAGGTATTGGTAATTTTAATTTATTAGCAGTTCCACGCAGTGCAAGCCAGGAAAAGCAGCCTTCAACGCATTTTACATAGATGTATCATCACTGACAAAATACAAGAAGTATATACATTCAAGTTTTGTGAATTTGGTAGAATACTGAAGCATCCTAAGGGCTGGATATGATATGGTTCAAAAAGGAGAAAATACAGACTTCCTTGAAATAATGGGCTACTTCCGCAACGTAAAAGTGCACACCAATTTTAAATGGTAAACTTCTTATATGCAAGTTGGGAAAGTACAAATATCTAATAGTGCATGCAATAAATTGCACTGCATGAAAATGTATGCTGCAACCTCACTGAACATGGCAGATGCATATCAAAGGCTTCAAGCTGTAGGACCCATTGAGCTATATCCAGCCTCAATAAATGCAGTGAGCAATGAAGGATTAGGAAGGAGGCTTTCAAACCGGAGGTGACACAAAACTAGAAAGCAGTGATGATGGGGTAAATGGATATTAATAAAGCACAGCCAGGATTTAATGCTATTTTTTTTTTTTTTTAAGCGGTGATATCAACAAAGTCTGTTTGGGAGGATTAAGTTTTAAATGCAATTGGGTTATCTATGTTAGTAGGCTCTTGATTGTTTGAATTAAAAGCAAGAGGTCTTCAGAAGAGGACTCTTTTTTGTTACAGTGGTGTATGCTCAGCATATAGGTGAGATATTAGAGTAGGTGAGATATTAGAGTAGCTGAGATGAGTTCTGAAAGGACTGAGATTAAAGAGAGTGGGTTCGAGTTTTGAACTTTGAGGTACTTCTTGTGACACCAGTCCGTTTTGAAAGAGTTTAAATTTGTATTAGTTGAGCTCTATTTGGCACTTAAATATGGTATATTATTTTCTAATCCAAGTCCGCCTCTAGTAAGACAACTCAGCACTATTTGAAGCAATACGAGTAACAAACTGCCACTTTCTGGCATGTAACCTAGTGACAAACCCTTTACCGTTAATACATAATACAATCTTTTTTAGGTCTTCTAGGAGTTATACTATGCCAGGTTATTTAGACTTCTAGTTCTTCCTCGTAGAGCTAATTCACATGACTACAGTTATGAGAATACAAATTATATTTGCAGAGTGCTACGTTTCCTTGTGATAAAGGACAATGTTGAATGGGTTAACACCTTTAACTCTTTCTCAATATACTGTTTGAATTTTCAGTGCATCCTCCTCCGTTCTTGAAGTTTGTATGGGATTCCAGTTATTAATCATGGTAGGCAAGTTGCCCCCTGGTTACCTATTGGGTAAACATATTTCTGCAAACTCGCCCGCAAAGCTACCGGGAGCATACTCAGGTCACTTAGCGCACTCTTCTATTGCACTGACAAATTACAGAGTGGTCACCTTTCTCAATTTGCCACTACACACAAAGCCTGTATTTGTACTGCATGTGCCCCTAAACTGTGTTACTTGGGCGTTCAGCTGCTATCTTTCTTACGCCCGATACGTATCACAATGAATACAGGTCCTTTAAACGGTTTGATCTTTAGTTTACCCTTCAGGAATTGGTGCACTTCTACCGCCCTGACACGCTAGCATTATGGATATGTCGATTTTAAAGTTGAGATGTAGGCACTGCACTGTATTTACTTGAATGTGGGAAATTAGGTGAGCAAATGCTTTATGGGTTGTTTATGTCCGAGTATACACATTTTGGAGCCGTTTTTAGGTCTCGCCTGAGCCACCACATGCGCTACTCTGGCGAGACTTTTAGTAAGGGCTTCAGAAAATGCTACCACTGTGGCCTAGAGCTTGCGGTTACGAGAGCGGGCTTACGAGCAGAGGCGCCATATGGCTTTCCTCTCTCGTCATGGGTCATCAGATTTCAAGATACGAGAGCTTTCTTTCACATTCCTGAAGTCGATAGCTTCCTTTTCATTTGCCTATATATCCCTACCTCTCTTCTACCCCTCTACCTCTACTCTACCTCTCTTCTACCCCTCTACCTCTACTCTACCCCTCTACCCCACACTCTCACAGACACCCTCACAGACACCCTCACAGGCACTCTCTCACAGACATTCACAGGCACTCTCTCACAGACTCTCTCTCACTCCCCTCTTCTACCCCTCTTCTACCCCCTTTACCCCTCTACTACCCCTCTTCTACCCCTCTACCCCTCTTCTACCCCTCTACCCCCTTCTACCTCCTAACCCCTTCTACCTCCCTCTACCCCTCTTCTACCCCTCTACCCCTCTTCTACCCCTCTTCTACCCCTCTTCTACCCCTCTACTACCCTTCTACCTCTCTACTACCCTTCTACTCCTCTACTACCCTTCTACTCCTCTACTACCCTTCTACTCCTCTACTACCCTTCTACTCCTCTACTACCCTTCTACTCCTCTACTACCCTTCTACTGCTCTACTACCCTTCTACTCCTCTACTACCCTTCTACCCCTCTACTACCCTTTTACCCCTCTACTACCCTTTTACCCCTCTACTACCCTTTTACCCCTCTACTACCCTTCTACCCCTCTACCCCTCTACCCCTCTTCTACCTCCTAACCCCTTCTACCTCCCTCTACCCCTCTTCTACCCCTCTACCCACCACAGCATCACTCAGCGCCACCACAGCATCACTCAGCGCCACCACAGCATCACTCAGCGCCACCACAGCATCACTCAGCGCCACCACAGCATCACTCAGCGCCACCACAGCATCACTCAGCGCCACCACAGCATCACTCAGCGCCACCACAGCATCACTCAGCGCCACCACAGCATCATTCTCCCCTAGCGTCTGGCCGCTGCTAGTGTTATAATACAGGTACTAGTTCACAACCTTCAACCTCCAATTGTTTATGCCCCCTCAAAAAAAAAACTTTAACAAGCATTGAAAGAACAAAAGAAAAATGAGGTAATTTTTTATTGTACATACATTTTTTAATATGGTCGTTCTGTTGGACATAATGCCTTCTTGGTCATATATAAGGTAACAAAAATGCTTCTGGCACTTTATTACAACTTTTCAGGATGCTGCACAGCAGCCACACTTCTCTACAGCACAGCTTAAACACATTGGCAAAGTCAATAGCTCTGCCTAAACACTTATAAGGCCCCAAATGCGAGACCTATTGGCTATGCCAATGCTTGTTTCATATTATAATAGAACTGTGGATTAAGTTTGCCAAAGTGCCATGTGAGATGCTATCTGGTTTCATATTATAATAGAGCTGTGGATTAAGGTTGCCGAAGTGCCATGTGAGATGCTATCTGGTTTCATATTATAACAGAGCTGTGGATTAAGGTTGCCAAAGTGCCACGTGAGATGCTATCTGGACATTGCAGTAATGTCAACTTTAGCAACTGGATGCAATCTTGGTGTTGGTCCTCATCAATATGATCAATTTGGCACAACCTTTTACTTAGCATGTACATGGGTGATGCAAGAAAACTGGGGTCTTTGTATTTTATCCTGCAGTTTTAAATGTATGGATAACAGCAAGGATATGCTTAGATATTCTAGTCCTGATGAAGTCGAAAGGATATGCTCCTACAGGATGAAAAAGGTGTTGGCTGGAATTTTTGAGGATAGAAATTGAAAGATTTGCTTTAGCAAAGTCTTTCGTGGATTCAAGTTACTTACAGACTCATGCGAACATGAAAAATCAATGCTCATGTACACTATTAAAACAAATGCACAAGTTACTAACTTGTGTAACGATATATCTGTAAGAGACAGTAGTTAGTGACAGATTCCTTACCTTAGAATATCCCCAGGCGTCAGGCTGGATCTGGAAAGTTTTTGCGTAGCAGTACCCTTGCGCGTCGGTAGGCGGCGTCGTGCGGCTCCGCGTCCGTCGTCGGCGTCGTGATCGCCGGGATGAAGTCGCGGGCAGTACTTAGGCGCCGCCCCTGCGCGCTGACGTCAGTTCTGTACACGACTTTCCGCGCCAGGAACGCAGAGCCATGCAAGAAGCTGACATAGGTGTCTGAAAAATACTAGGGCCCTGAAAGGGATGTCCTTAACCCTAGAAATCAGTTCGCAGAACGGGGAGGATGGGTGGGCGGTAGGGAATCTGTCACTAACTACTGTCTCTTACAGATATATCGTTACACAAGTTAGTAACTTGTGCATCTGAAAGAGACACGTTAGTGACAGATTCCTTACCTTAGAATAGATACCCCAGCAATACCAACCCCGGTGGTGGGTCTGCGAACAAAGATCAGACAAGGAAGTCCTGGAGGACAGAACTGCCAAAGAAGCCGTCCCTCCGGACCGGACTGTCAAGGCAGTAATGCTTTGTAAACATGTGCAGCGAGGCCCACGTAGCTGCCTGACAGATAACCGGCAGCGGACACCGCGGCCCAAGGCCGTGGTAGCAGCCGTTGCCCTGGTGGAATGGGCACGCAGCCCAACAGGAGGCTCCTTCTTAGCCAAGGAATAGCAGGTCTTGATGCACAAGGTAACCCAGCGGGAGATGGTCCTCTTGTGCACCGCCCGACCTTTTTTGGCGCCCACGTAGCCAACAAAGAGCTGGTCATCCACCCGGAAGTGTTTTGTGCGGTCAATATAGAAGGAGAGCGCACGTTTTGGGTCCAGACGGTGGAGCCTCTCTTCCTCTCTGGAAGGATGCGGAGGCGGAAAGAAGGTGGGCAAAGTGATGGTCTGCCCAATGTGGAAAGCAGTAACCACCTTTGGCAAGAAGGACGGACGCGTCCGAAGAACAACCTTGTCTGGATGAACAGACAGAAAGGGAGGTTTGCAAGATAGAGCCTGGAGCTCACTCACCCGCCGAGCGGAGGTGATGGCCACCAGAAAGGCTGTCTTCAGAGTCAGAAGACGAAGAGGACAGTTATGTAGAGGCTCAAAGGGAGCGCACATTAAAAGGTAAGAACCAAGTTCAAGTCCCACTGAGGCATCACAAACGGAACAGGAGGGAAGAGGTGAGTAATGCCTTTTAAGAACCTGTTAACAACAGGGGACTTGAAAAGGGAGGGCTGATCAGGGAGCCTGAGGAAGGCCGAGATAGCACAAAGATAACCCTTGATGGTACCCAGGGCAGAACCCTGTTGGGCCAGAGAAAGAAGGAACAGAAGGACCTCAGAAAGAGGGGCAGAAAGGGGATTCACAGCCTTTGCTGTGCACCATGCCACAAATTTGTTCCACCTGCAGGCATATACCACCTTAGTGGAGGGACGCCTGGCTGCCAGAATCACATCACAAACTTCGGGAGGCAAGTCGAAAGGAATCAACTGCCGCCGCTCAATCTCCACGCAAGCAGGTGTAAACTGGACAGGTTCGGGTGGAGGACCGTCCCCTGCTGCTGCGACAGAAGATCCTCCCGAAGAGGCAGACGGATCGGGGGATCTACGCTCATATTGAGTAGCTCGGGATACCAAACTCTTCGAGCCCAGTCCGGAGCCACAAGAATGACTTGGGCCCGGTCGCGCCGAATCTTCTTCAACACTCTGGGTAGAAGTGGTATAGGCGGAAAGGCGTACAATAGACCGCAACTCCACTCGTGACGAAAAGCGTCGCCGAGCGAGTGCCGCCTTGGAAATTCCAACGCGCAGAACTGATGACATTGCGCGTTCTCTTCGGTGGCGAATAGATCTAACCAAGGCTCTCCCCACTGTAGAAAGAGTCCTTGCGCCACTTCAGAGTGAAGACGCCATTCGTGATCCATCATGCACCTGCGGCTGAGTTCGTCCGCCCTGGGTGGAGCTCCGTCTTGTTAATTAAAGGAGGGGGAAAGTTAGATATGAACGGAATGCTGTTTTGTGTTAGCAACATAAACTGAGGAGTTGATGATATTGGATGAAGTTATGTAGGTATGTAATCAAGTTTGTGTGGTTGTTGAGCACAGAATCGCGCAGGTAATATCACGCGGCAGTGCCGTGATGAGCGTTAATATCGTGTTGGGGGTATATTGGAAGGGGGTAGTGAATTTAGGCAGCAAGATGGAGTGGGGTTGAGGCTCTTTCAGGTTTAATTGTCAAAGCGTAGAGCTACGCTAGCAGAGGGAATACGCCGTGCTGAGTTAGTTTATAAATGTATGATTAGTTTGTTGTAGAATATCTGTGACCGTTTGTAAAGACATGGGGATCCCGAACTATAAATCTAACAACATTGTTTTTATCCGTAGTTAACCCCTGACGAAGGGCCTTTCATGGCTCGAAATGCATTGGGTATAATATCGAACATGACTGAGGATGTTTTGATGGATTCTAGCGTGCCCAGAAAAAGGCCCGGATGGGCATATCTGTCGCATAAGAAACTGTGTTGAAATCACATGCATCTCACGTGTGCTATCAAAAGAACTCTAAATAAATATACGATAACAAAGAATTGGAACAGTTGGATTGACTTATTCTTGAAATTGGAGAAATGAGACATATGTGCGCTAAAATTTCGTCACATGCTGTGCACTGGACCTAGGAGTGCTACTTTGCTCCATTAACTTTATTATTCATAAGGACGTGACATCAGGGTGGATCACGCGGTCCATGTCGCACGCAACAAGTTCTAATTTTCAAATGGGAGGAGGTATGGTTACGATGACAAGATTGGTGTGCTCTGTATTATTTCGTTACTCAAGTAAATTGTCTGCCCTAACCACATGCAGCACCCATCGGATTACAAACTAAACTGACTATTGGAGAAAACTGCACACGGAGGATGGATCATCCCAGTAACGGATTTTTATTAATTTGCGTTTGATTTTTGAGTTTGTGGATTTTTGATTTTATGGACACCAGCAAGTTGAGTAATTGTGCGTTTGTAAACGGTGTGTGCAACACACACTATATTTGTATATTGTTGATCTCAAAAGCTCACAGCTATGCATGTGCGTGTTAATGTACATCTTAAGGGAGGGCGGGGTACTCTGATGTGTTCGGGGAGAGTCTTTGATTGTAATGAGGGTAAGAACAATTTCGGCAACAGCATGCAATAACAGGTCCGTGCTGAATACGGTAGACAGTAACAGTGCATTATGGTCAATGGAGTGCAGGAGGACTGTTCAGATGACTGGGGTTGCGGACATTGGTCAATTGTGAGGGGTGGAGCTCCGTCTTGTTAATTAAAGGAGGGGGAAAGTTAGATATGAACGGAATGCTGTTTTGTGTTAGCAACATAAACTGAGGAGTTGATGATATTGGATGAAGTTATGTAGGTATGTAATCAAGTTTGTGTGGTTGTTGAGCACAGAATCGCGCAGGTAATATCACGCGGCAGTGCCGTGATGAGCGTTAATATCGTGTTGGGGGTATATTGGAAGGGGGTAGTGAATTTAGGCAGCAAGATGGAGTGGGGTTGAGGCTCTTTCAGGTTTAATTGTCAAAGCGTAGAGCTACGCTAGCAGAGGGAATACGCCGTGCTGAGTTAGTTTATAAATGTATGATTAGTTTGTTGTAGAATATCTGTGACCGTTTGTAAAGACATGGGGATCCCGAACTATAAATCTAACAACATTGTTTTTATCCGTAGTTAACCCCTGACGAAGGGCCTTTCATGGCTTGAAATGCATTGGGTATAATATCGAACATGACTGAGGATGTTTTGATGGATTCTAGCGTGCCCAGAAAAAGGCCCGGATGGGCATATCTGTCGCATAAGAAACTGTGTTGAAATCACATGCATCTCGTGTGCTATCATAAGAACTCTAAATAAATATACGATAACAAAGAATTGGAACAGTTGGATTGACTTATTCTTGAAATTGGAGAAATGAGACATATGTGCACTAAAATGTCGTCACATGCTGTGCACTGGACCTAGGAGTGCTACTTTGCTCCATTAACTTTATTATTCATAAGGACGTGACATCAGGGTGGATCACGCGGTCCATGTCGCACGCAACAAGTTCTAATTTTCAAATGGGAGGAAGTATGGTTACGATGACAAGATTGGTGTGCTCTGTATTATTTCGTTGTTCAGGGAACCTGCCAGGTGTTGAACCATCAGGAACATGCCCTGATGTTCCAGCCATGTCCAGAGGCGCAGAGCCTCCTGACAAAGGGTCCACGACCCCACCCCGCCTTGTTTGTTGCAGTACCACATGGCGGTGGTGTTGTCTGTGAACACCTGCACTACCTTCCCTTTGACAGAGGGAAGGAATGCCTTGAGTGCAAGTCGGATCGCCCGGAGCTCCAGAAGGTTGATATGGAGCCGGGACTCCGCCCGGAGACCAGAGGCCTCTGATCTCCGCCTCTCCCATGTGACCGCCCCATCCCAGAAGGGACGCGTCCGTCACAACTGTGTGCTCTGGCTGGGGAAGGGAGAGGGATCTGCCCATGACCCATTGCCGGTTCGAGAGCCACCACTGCAACTGTTTTGCAGTCCCCTCCGAGATCTGGACGTGATCGGACAGGTTGCCCTGGTGCTGCGCCCACTGGAACTTCAGGTCCCACTGCAGAGCCCGCATATGCCATCTGGCATGATTGACCAGCAGGATGCAGGAGGCCATGAGGCCCAGCAGCCTCAGGGTCATCCGTACCGAAACCCAGGATAAAGGCTGAAAGATCGGAATCATAGCCTGAATATCCCGGACTCGCCGTTCGGGAGGATAGGCCCGAAACTGCGTCGTGTCCAGAACTGCTCCGATGAAAAGGAGCTGTGGAGAAGGAATCAGATGCGACTTCGGCACATTGATGGAGAACCCCAGCGAGTGCAGGAGTCCGGCCGTAGTCTGGAGGTGGGAGACGACTGCCTGGGACGAGCCCGCCTTCAGCAGCCAGTCGTCGAGGTAGGGGAAGACTGAAACCCCTGCCCGGCGCAGATGAGCTGCGACCACCGCCATCACTTTCGTGAACACCCGAGGGGCACTGGTAAGGCCAAAGGGGAGCACGGTGAACTGAAAATACTCTGGGCCTACCGTGAACCGAAGGTAACGCCGGTGGGCCGGCAGGACGGGGATGTGGAAATATGCGTCCTGCAAGTCCAACGCTACCAACCAGTCTCCAGGGTCGAGGGCAGTCAAGACCTGAGCTAGGGTGAGCATCTTGAACTTCTCCTTCCGGAGGAAGCGATTGACGTTCCGGAGGTCCAAGATAGGACGCATGTCCTCCTTGTCCTTCTTGGGCACCAGGAAGTAGTGGGAGTAGCAACCACGCCCTACTTCTGGGGTCGGAACATGCTCGATGGCCCTCTTGGCCAAGAGGGCCGTGACTTCCTTCTGCAGAAGTACCAAGTGATCCCCTGACATGCGGTGGAATTGAGGTGGCATGGCTGGGGGTGGACTCGAAGGGGAGGGAGTAGCCCCTTCGGACAATGTCCAAGACCCACCTGTCCGAGGTGATGGTACGCCAGTGGGGAAGGTGATGGCGGACCCTGCCCCTACTGGCGTGCTGTGCACCTGAAAGGAGGGACTAGGAGGGTTTGGAGGCCGCGGACGGGTTGGAGGTGGTGGCCTGACCCGCACGCTGGTTGCCCGATCCGCCACGGCGGAATCCACGTCCTCGGCCACGCGAAGACGCCTGCTGCGCGGGCCGGTGGCTGGGCTGCTGACGTGAAGGGCGCCCCTACCGTGGCCACGATAGGGGCGAAAAGCAGAAGTCAGCGGAGGGCGTGTAGCAGAAAGGCCCAGGGACTTGGCAGTAGCCCGTGAGTCCTTAAAGCGCTCCAACGCATGGTCTGATTTGGACCCAAAAGACCGACTCCATCAAAGGGCATGTCCATGAGAGTATTCTGGACATCCCCTGAAAAACCAGTGGTTCTCAGCCAGGCGTGGCGTCGCAGCGCCACCGTCGTTGCAATAGACCTGCCCAGCGAGTCGGCGGTATCAAGGCCACATCGTATCGTGTATTTGGCCGCATCCCTTCCTTCCGCAATGGCGCGGGAAAGCAGTGTCTGGACCTCCTCAGAACACTGGGGCAAAACATTCGCCACCGAATCCCACAGGGAGTGGGTATATCGGCCCAAAAGACAAGCGGTGTTGATGGACCGCAAGCCAGCACTGGAGGAAGAAAAACCCTTCTTCCCAAATTGATCCAGGCGTTTGGATTCCCTATCCGGAGGGGCGGTAGGGAAGGCGGTTTGGGAAGCGGAGGCTTGGACAACCAAGCTCTCAGGAGTGGGGTGGACAGAGAGAAACAGGGGGTCGCCCGGAGCTGGGCGATAGCGTCGGGACACGTTCCTATCCACAGGAGCCCCTGTGGTGGGCTTGGACCAGGCGCCCAAAAGAACGTCAGTGAGGGCGTCGTTAAACAGCAGCACAGTCTCCGTAGAGGAGGCTGTCGGCTGAAGCACCTCCGTCAAGAGATTAGTCTTGACCGCCACAGTAGGGAGTTGGAGATGTAAGGCTCCAGCCGCCCTACGCAACACCGTTGCAAAATTGGCTCCCTCCTCCGTAGCCACGGGAGGAGACAGCATGCCAGTGTCAGGGGAAGTATCTAGACCACTGGCATCCCCTAGACCCTCTGTCCAGTCCTCATCGTACTGACACTGTTGCGCCAGAGGGTCATCAGACCCTCCCAGTCCTCCTGGTCCTCCTCTGGTTCAAAATAAGGGGGAGGAGGGACATTTGGGACCCAAGGTCTCATCGGCGCCGGAACCGGCGTCGAGCGACGTCGGTCCGGGTCCATGTCCGGAGCCGGAAGGAACTGGGGGACGAAGCCGCTCGGAGCCCCAGGCGGCGTCGAGAACGGCACCGGAGACATCGGCGCCGGCGGAGGTGTCGTTAGGTCGACCGGCGTCGATGGGAGTTGTGGAGCCGGGATCGAGGCCGGGGCCGGAGCCGGGATCGAGGCTGGAGGCACGGGCGACGCCGGGGCCGGAGCCGCCGGCGACGCCGGAGCAACCCTATCAGGCCCGCGGGGCCCGAAGGCGCACCGGAGGGACCTGGAGGCCCGAAGAGGCGGGCCATGGCCGACAGGAATTCCTGTACTTGGGCCGGATCCGCCCCGAACCCGGGAAGGACGGGTATTGCGGAGGCGACTCCACAGGCATGTCCGGGGCCGCGGGGACGGTGCCGGGAGGGGCCTCAGCCGAGTCGCGAGACCGGCGAGGCGAAGTCCTAGAGCGACGATGCTTCTTGGACTTTTTGTGTTTGGACTTACCGGACGAAGAAGACTTCGATGCCGACGACCGGTGTGGACTCCGCGATCGACCCCTGGACCTCTCACGCGACCGGGGCTTGCGCGGAGCCGAATGCCGGGCCTCTAGGAGCTTTCGAGACCGCTCTCGCAAAGCTTTCGGGTTGATGGCCCGGCAGTCGGAACAAGACAACGTGTCGTGGCCTCGGCCGAGGCAGAAGAGACACTCCCCATGCGGGTCTGTGATGGACATCATCCGAGCACAGGCACCGCAACGTTTAAACCCGGGCATCCCTACGACACCTTGAAGTCGATTGAAGCAAAACAGTGAAAAATTCACCAAAAAAGTTTGGTCAAAAAATGACCAGGGCACTGCTCTTCCCGGATCTGCGCTTGCTGGCGCGGAAAAAGAAGAACTGACAGCGCGCAGGGGCGGCGCCTTAGTACTGCCCGCGACGTCATCCCGGCGATCACGACGCCGACGACGGACGCAGAGCCGCACGACGCCGCCTACCGACGCGCAAGGGTACTGCTACGCAAAAACTTTCCGGATCCAGCCTGACGCCTGGGGATATTCTAAGGTAAGGAATCTGTCACTAACGTGTCTCTTTCAGATATATGGGTCTCATTTCTGGGAAACCGTTGGCTTTGGTTTTAGTCATGTTGTAGTACACCTTCCCCGACAGCATGGCTAAAAGAGGGTAAAAAAGAAAGCAATTTTGTAGGCTCACACACCTAACACGAGTGCGCCTACAAAAAGACAGTGTTTTTTTTTTTATTTTTGCTTACCAATCAGAGTTGGATCGGTAAGCAAAATGAAAACAAAGTAGCTCAATAGGTGGGTAGAAGCAACGCAGGTGGGGGGCAGCAACACTGGGAGGTTGGAATCATAGTAGGGGTGGGTGGGAAAGCAACTCGGAGGGTGGGGGGAGAACCTCAGAGGGGGCGCAGGTGGTGGAAGCAAATGGAGAAAGAGTAACATGGAGCAGGGGAAGCAAACAGACAAAACAGCGCAGCATGGAGCTGGGGTGAGAAGCACATATGTGAGAAAAAAAGCATGGAAAACCACATGAGGGCGAGTGCATCACAGAGGAGCGGAAGGGAGATGCACACAAGCACACAGAAAGAGTAACCCAAGCACAGGGGTGTATGCACTAGAGAGCTGGAAAACACATGCACTCTTGTGGAGTGCTTAAACAACACGAAAAATGTAGCACTTGAAGAGGGAGCAGTTGAAAGACAAGTAATGCATCCATGCTCCAGGGGAGGGACAAACAGAATAAGAGAAAGTAAAGCCCACACAAGCTAGCAAATGAGAATGGCAATAAAGCCAATACAATGGTAAGCAATGGCAGGCTCCAAGCCCACTCTAAACTTACAATACGCCTAGAAATAGACAGGTCTTTTGGGGTCCAACAGATGAAGTCTTTCCTTCTCTTTGGTTGGATTGTAAGAGGATAAAATGTAGAAAGTGTGATGGACTGACCCAAGTGGAAGGGAGGCAGCCCTGGTTCTTAACACCAACTCAACAAAGAATGTAGTGAGAAGTGGTTTTTCACTCAAAGCTTAACCGCTTCGCCGCGATCTGAATTCCGCCCAGGTGCTGGACATTCCGCTCGCGGGTGTGGTCGTGACGAGCTCAGCTCGTCATGCGCACAGCGCGACCGCGCAGCATGACGAGCTGAGCTCGTCATGAGCATCGAAGGGGTTAAAGCTCACTAACTCGCCTTGCCGTTAATGGTAATAAAAGAAAATTGTTTTAAATGTTAACAGTCGTAAAGGAGAGATATGAAGGGGTTCAAACAGGGAACAGAAACATGTCAAAACTAAATTAAGATCCCACTGAGGCATAATGAAGGGAGTGGGAGGGTAATTATTTGTAAGTCCCTTAATTAATCTCAAACTATAGAAGATTTAAACACAGAAGGTTGGTCTGGCAAACAGATAAAAGCCGAAAGGGCTGACAAATAACCTTTTACTGTGGCAACTGTGCAACCCTGCTGGTCAAAGCAGAGGGCACGACTCAAAACATAAGACAAATTATCTTTTAAAGGATATAATGAATTATCATAACACTATTTAAAAATCTATACCATCTGCTATCACAAAACGATTTGGCGGAGTGCCTTCTGGACAAGAAAATAACATCCTACATATCAGGAGAAAAGTGAAAATGAACTCAAGTTTTCCCATTCAATCTCCAGGCATGCACCTGCAGACTCTGGAGGTAGGGGTGTAAAACCTGCCAATTCCAACTGCAAGAGGGGTCTGTCCTGTGAGGGAGACGGAGCGGAGGGCACAAGGAGAGGTGAATGAGGTCTGATTACTTAGGCCTGGTCGAGGCAAATCTTCCTCAGCAACCGAGGATTCCAGGAAGGAAACCTGTAATGCAACCGGGAGCTACAGCTCAATTAAAACGCATCCCTCAGTGCTCCCTGCATCAGATACTGGAGGCTGCAAACGACGGGCAGTGCACATTCTCCCAAGTGGCAGAGAGGTCTATCTAAAGAGTTCCACCCTAGCTGGAAGATTAATGGAAACACTTCCAGATGGAGATACCACTCGTGAATGGATAAACGACGCTGACTGAGACTGTCCGCACATACACTGAGAACTCCAGCCAGGTGATTTGCTATCACACAGATCTGATGATCTTGATCCCAGGACCAGAGTCGTAAAGCTTCTCTGCAGAGAAGAGACAATCCCACTCCTCCTTGTTTGCCGATCTACCACATCGCAGAAATGTTGTCCGTCAAGACTTGGGCTGCCTGACCGTAAAGGGAAGAGAGGCAGGCCTTGAGAGTCAGACGTATCAAACGCAATTCTAACATCTTGATATGAAACAACATATGACTGTGGACACCGGAGGAGCAGAGTGAAACGGTTTCCCTTGAGAAGGTTTCTGGTCATACTCCACCGCAGGGTCTCTGGAGATTTTGATACAGTCTTGTAGATATCCATTGTGTTAAAACCACTGCCTGGGGATACACCACTGGAGGGTCTCCATGTGGCCGTGTGCATGGGTGACCAACAATAAGCAGGAGGCTAGAAAACCTAGCTGGTGTAAGAACTTCAGGACTGGAATAACAGCCCAATCCTGAAACATGGGAATCACAGCCTGAACGTCGGGAATCCTCTGAGGATGAGGGAAGGTTCAATTCACAGTTGTGTCCAGTACTGCTCCTATGAACAAGATGCGGAGAGAGCACCAGGAGGGATTTGGGTTGGCTGATGGAAAAGTCCAGGCCGAACAACAGCTGAGTTGTCACCTGCAAGTGATGCAGCACCAACTCCGTAGATCTAGTTTTGATAAGCCAATCATCCAGATAGGGGAATATTTGTACCCCCAACCTTCTGAGCTGGGTAGCAACCACTGCCATCACCTTCATGAAGACTCGAGGTGTGGAAGAAAGACCAAATAGAAGGACCACAAATTGGAAGTGTTGACATCTCTGCGTGAAGCATAAATGCTTCTTGGGTGATTGCAAAATGGGGATGTGACAGTAGGCATCCTGCAAGTCAATTGACACCATCCAGCCTTCTATCCAACTCAATAAGAACCTGAGCTGGGGGGTCAACATCTTAAACTTTTCCTGCTTGAGAAACCAATCCAAATTCTTGGATTGGAAGTAAACAGCCATCCTTCTTGGGAATAAGGAAATACCAGGAGCAGCATAGCTGGCCCCGTTTCTGCTCTGGAACGAACTACACTGTGCCCTTTGGGAGTAGGGACTGGACCTCCTGTTGGAGGAGCTGAAGTTGGTCTGTAGCGAGAGAATGGGGTCATGGAGTAAAGGGTGGCTGAAATTCTTGGAAGGGTAGGGAATACCCCTTTTCTACTATACTTAACACCCAGAGGTCAGATGTTATAGACCTCCAATGATGTAGAAATTGGGATACCCAGCCTCCCACTGGTAAAGTATGCTCTAAGATGGGAAAACTAACGCTGCTTTCCCATAGCTGCCAACGATTCAGATTTCTATGAGTGACATTTTCATAATTTCAGTGTAATTATGAGTGACATTTCAACGACTACGAGTGACACTTTCTGGCAAGCAAAATCAAGGAACGAAGCTGAGGGAAACATAAATATCTGACATTACACTCATTTGTGCAACAAGATTGTCTGAATCATACTGTGTGTGCTACACAAGACCATCCATTACAGGGGCCATCTAGTGAATGATGTCACAATAGGTATCAACATCCAAACAGACGTCGTCAAAGAAAGGCAGGAGAGGCCTGTTGCTTTCTCTTCGAGGATGCCCCTTTAAGAGAGAATAATCTTAGGCAGGTAGCAGCTCTACGAAAGCGATTTATGATAAAATAAATAAAAGATCATTTCACAGCGGAAGGAAGGCAATTCCATCCTCAGCTCATTTATCACTGGTAGTTAGGGCAGAGCTGGCATCACAGATTGAAAACTGAAATGAAATACTGGCTTCCATCAAACCTCTCTCCTTTTTCTCTCTCTCATCTTTTTCATCTTCTTCCCCTCTTCTCCTTAATAATTTTGACATCTGGTCTTTTAGGGTAACACATCCGCTTTCTCTCTCCTTTCTTTTTCTTGCCTCAGCCTGTTTCCTTTCATCACCTTCTCTTCCCTTTCTTCCTACCTCTTCTCTTACCCCTCCTTCCTCTTGCCTTGCTCTCCTCTGTCCAAATCTTTCTTTCCCTCCACTCTCTTTACTATCCCAGTGTCTCCTTCCTCCATCTCTCTGCAACTTAAGTAGCAGAATTATAACTTCAACTGACAAAACTCGTGTCCGACTCGCTTTTGCCTTGTTTTTTCTAAAATAAATTAAATTTTTCTTCCCCGAACCTCCGAGCCCAGAGCATTCCAGTGGCAATGTCACCCCGGTCCCGCATTTCAATGGCAGATGATGCTCGTCAGAAACATGAGCCCTAAAGTAATCCAAGGCAAGGCGCCCCAGCTTTAATGTGCCCATGATAAAATGTTTCCCATTTGCAGAAATGCAAAGAGGCGACGCATCAGCAGGCACATTACTATCCACTTTCCAGGGAGCTGACTCTATTCCAGTGGTCTTAAGGGGCACGAGACCGAAGAGTTACCTGTGCAGTGCGGGCCTTAACGGTGATCAGGTCATTGCAAAGAGTAAGCAGCGGGTCCTGGAGAACAGAGTCCCGCGTTTCCCAGCCAGTGAGTTCCTCTCTCGATAATTTAATTCGCCACAGCAGCCGGGGGTAAATTTACAGCAGCTGCTGCTGCTCAGCTCCTCACTGTCACACAGACAGTTGAGCCACACGGTGACGAAGGAGGCGGCAACCGGTGGTGCGAGCAGGCAGCACTGCCAGCCCCTGCCATGATGATTTGCTGCAACTCCTGCCTCCCACAAATTTATTCCGGCCGCAGGACGTGACGTCATGTCAGCCCCCATGCGCCTCATGCTACATTGTAGCAACAAGCTCTGAAGCCTCTCAGCAGAGGGAGCACCAGGCCTGCGCAGCGGCGCGCGCAGGCCACATGCGCACTGCCAGCTGCCACTCACCAGTTTTTTTAGGCAGCACTATAAACTGTCTTGACAGCTGAGGCGCTATGCATAATGCGGGACTTCAAATTTTAGTGCGGTGATCCGCATCACCGCACTGAAATGCGTTAGTCTAACGCCTGATGCGTGGTACTTGGCAGGACTGCTTTCCTGTGCGGTTAGCGGAGGAGGATGAGGATGAGGTGGAAGATGGAGGGAGGGAGGGAGGGAAATGGCCTGTCTACCCCTACCAGGCCCTTGGCAGGACTTGTACAGGGGGTTAGAGGATTGCTGTTGTTGTTGGTGTCCATGAAATCAAAAGGTCCTGGAGAAGCCTAGAAATCTTTTGAATGGTCTATAGTCCCTTGGTTGTGACTGAAGGCCCAAGGAGTGAGTTGTTGCCTTACTGTCCTTGAAACGTTCCAAGGCAGAATCTGCCTTAGCTCCAAAAAGGCGAGAGCCATCAAAATGTAAATCCAGAAGGGTATTCTGCACATCCATTTAACAGCTCTGAGAAAGGACTCTGTACTTTCTCAGCAATCCTAAGAACAACTGCCTCCGCTAAATCTAGACGGCCATAAATGTATCTACTCATTAGTCAGATTGCATGCTGCTAGGGGGGAAAAAAAAAAATCTTTTTATTTAGCCGACCGCTCCATTTTCTTGGACTCTGTCCTGCTGAAAGGTGGGAAATTAACCTGGTGTCAGCATTGGTAGTCCTAGTTTCTTCTTGTTCAAACTCTCTGGTGTAAAACGCCTGCCTATCTCTCTGGACACAGTATCGGGTTTTTGCCAAATATCCAAAATTGGTTCTATCAAAGACTCATTAAAGGGTAGTAAAGGCTTAGAGGACACTGAAGACGAGTGAAGGACCTCAGTTAGAATACTCACTTTCAGCTCCATGGTTGGGAGTGGAAAAACCAACATTTGCCGAGCCTTCCTGATGACATAATAGTATGTAGTGTCTTTAGGAGGTGGAATGCATTTTGGAGGACTTTACTCCCATTCTGGCGATGCATCCAAACCACTTGTCCTTCAAAGTCTGGATCCATCGACAGTTGTTCCACAATCTCTTTCCCTTCTTGGGCTCTTGGTCCCCCGCCCCCCCCAAAACAACTGTTCTTTCAAGCAGCTGCTATGCTTCTCTTCTGGATGTGTGCTTAGACATTAAGGCAAAGGATCCAGGGGAAATTGAGATGTTAACAACACCGGTACTGGCACCGGTGACGTCGGTAATGGCACCGGAGATGTTAAAAGAAGTACAGGGTTGAATCTTGGGACGTTGGTGCAGAAGTAAATCGGTGCTGGTGGCATCGTTTGCGGCAACAGTGAAACTTCTGAGGGAGGACTAAACAAAGGAGCTGGTATCTCCTTTCAGGTAACTTCCATCGGCTTTGGAGTTAGCCAGGGTATTTGGGCTATTGGCATGAATGGCATAAAGGGCACCTGCTGGTAAGGAGTGGAAAGGCCTCCCAGTGAACAAGCTAGAGGACCCACGGGGCCCGCAGATGCACCAGATGGGACCATCGCCCTATTAAAAATGCTTAGCATAGCATTCAAGAACTGACTGGAATCCGTACTGGAAAAGATGGGTACTTCTGTTGGGGACGCGGTGGATCCAAAGCCCACGTCGTATTTGATGCCCTGGGATCTGGAGCCGGAAGAGGTGCCAGCATCGAAGGAGACACTGATAGCAGTGCCGGAGATGGAGACGGCGTAAGCAGAGTGCCGCTCCAAATACTGTTGTGGAGACCAACCTCAATGACTTCTCTTTACATGTCTTACATCAGGACTCAGGACATCACTTCTTGTTATGCTTACGTTTCGCTGACTTTGAAAAGTGAGGCAAAGGATATCTGGATCATGAGCTTGATTTTCAGCGACCTCTCCTCATCGTTTGCTCTGGCCTTGAAGAAATTAGACTCTCTCTTTCAGGCCCTTCGGATTCATCCTGTGACAGCTGGAACAGGCATCAATATCGTAATCTGATAAACATCAAAGGCAGATGTTACGCGGGTCAGTGATGGACACAGTCTTTTTAAAGGGTTTGAATCTAGATTTCCGTGGTGGTGACACATTGTCAAAAAACTGCACTTAAAAATGAAAACGTCGAAAACAGGACTATACCCTAACAGACAGTTAGAAAAAAACATGCGAAGGTGCGTAAAAAAGGGAACGTGCGTTTAAAAAAAAAAAAATGACATTCGCGGGGGCGCTTTATGGCTCCAGTGACGTCACATGCGGTCACGTGCATAGTCGTGTGGAACCAGACGCCCCCTGTCAACGTGGGAGAGCTATCGAAAAAGGTTCTGTTCCTAGCTGGAGCATGGGATAGTCAAAAGGTGAGGAATCAGCAGGGAGATGTATCCATCATAAGTAATTTGTTGTAAATGGTGTTGAAAATCATTGTGAGAGGAGCAGGAAATGATTGCAAATGAGGCCCTGATCATAGGAAATACGTGGCTCTTTTGTAACTATATTAATGTAGTCTTTGTTCATCTTTGCAGCAGAATCACAAGTTAGGTTACTGAAGAGATTACCAGCTTATTGATTATGTATGCTAAGAAGAGGACCAAGATCAGTAACAAGTATGATCTCTGGGTCAAGGTTGAGCCACCATTTGGCCACTTTACCAATTTGTTTGTGCTCTGTAAGAAAACTGTCCCAGAGAGGAACTGATGAACTCTTTGAGGAAGAGGTTTGACATTGGGCTTGCAATAGCTGTTGACTATGGTGTTACGCGATCTGTTTGGGGCAGGGGTAAAGGAAATGGTAAACCAATGATCGTCAACACTGCAGATTTCAATATTCATTCACTACCAACATGATCTTCCATAATGCAGTCTCAAGAACTGGGGAAAAAATGTTAAAATTGTGGCGTGGCAGGGGTGCGGCATGCAACAGACCGGTTTATGCATTACAATAGAGTTAATATATAATATGGGCTTTGCCATATGTTAGCATACTTCCTGTTTGGGCAGTTGAATGTGCTTATGTAGCTCTGGATCTCGGAACGGGGCATCAAAAGAAGTGCGGTTTTCTTGCATCATTTGTGGAAAACAAGTAAATTAGATTTTATTTTGTGTATGTAAATTACCACATGCCTTATATTCGGTTGGTAGAGCTGATGGGAACTATACATTTTCTTTAAAACCATGTATTTCTAGTAGCTGAATTTACAAGGCTAACGTCCCTGTACAAAGACCTTGTTGAGGCATTGGCACTTCTGCTAACGGAGGTCTGAAAGTAACTGTAAGTAGCATTTCCAAATGCCTCAAAGGAAAGCACTGCTCACAGCTCAATGTTGCTATGTCTTACAAGGGCATTTAGCTGAACACCGTCGGGATCACTGTAGGTATACAGAGTAGAATACCACATGACTCTATAATAATAATATACCGCAGCAATGGAAGGGATCTCTAAATTCATCTTTATGGGATGTGTGATGACCAATGTTTAGAGTGGACATGTTCTTCAATCTGATAACATACATAACCACAGAGTTATCCCTTATTATGGTTACAATCGAAATACATATACTTTACAATAGGTCAATACATAATAAACACCAATTATAGCATGCCAAAGTTAGTGAGGTTAGTCAAGGGGTTCTGGATGGGATTAACTCATCACTACCCTGCAAGAAGACAAGTTTCTCTTTCGGGTCTATTGAATTCTAACCAACCCTATGGGTATAATCTTGAAAACTGGATGGGAAATACTGGCCCATTTTCTTAATCTCCAAGTGGGGAAGAAAGACCTCTTGGGACTTAAGAATTAAACCCTTGTGGGACTTCCAAAAATGGGGGAGGAGGAAGTGGGTGTCGGGGAGGGACACAATAGGAGGCATTCCAGTCAGGGTCTTATGCCTGGAGTTAGAGGGAGTAAGATTGGGGAGTTAGATTGGAGACTGACCTGAACTGACAATTTTTCATGGTTATAATAAAAATTGTTCTGTTTTGGAAAACGGAGTACAAATGTCAAGTTTTGTCTGACAGTCACTTCATATCTGATACTATAAACTACAACACTACGCAGAAAATCCAACAGAACAAGTATTGTTCAAAGACAGTTTCAGAAAATACTTTCTTGAAGGCACAAATTACTGGCATTGACTATCTCTAGCTGACTGTGCTCTTTAAGGCTGCCAAAGTGCAGTCAATGGTTTTAAGTTGAAAAATAAGTGTTGTTTGCGAGGAACATGTTGAAATTCGCATTTTAAAAGCGACAATGTGCCTTGTCATGAAATATTCTATGGGAATGTCAAATTCATGTTGGATTCCGAGAAGGTCCAGGGTCAAGTATAATTAAGGATGGAAGTAGTATGAGCAACTTGGTTTGATCCTACCTCCATGCAAGTAGGTGTGTTCTCTCAATATTGGAGAAGTTGTATTGCTCTTCTTGAGCAGTATGTGTGTAGGACTTATCAATGGATTTGAAGGGGGCTAAAATAGCTAGGTTGATACTTACTGAAAAGTTTGATTAGGCACTCACTGTGGGCCTGTTCTCCAATAGGGTCATCTATACAAACAGCAGCATTGAGACAGACACCGCACTGTTTCCTTTCAGCTCCTTTTCTGGCTGTTTTCTTCAACAGTGAGAACAATACTGACAACTACATCCCTCACATTACGATTGTGGAAAACCACATCCGGTGGTCAAGTCTTCTACATCGCTCTTAAGCGTAAAACTAACTGCTGCTACACATAAGAGCCTCCTCCACTTCTTGTATTCCACAAGAAGTTGAAAGCTTGGCTTCGAGCAGTCACACTAGGCCCTTAATGTGGCTAGACTCATACCTACTCATCTTCAGCATAACCTCCCAGGTGACAGTGCACTCTACAAATCTGCATAACGTACCATGACATGATTCTGGTTTGTGCAGTTGATCACAAACTCAAACCTTCCTTCACCAGATTAATTTAACAGAGGGCAATTTCTAAGGATTTCAGTTAAGAATATAGTCATCCTTTACATAACAGAGTGCCTGCTGACAATTTGGCATTGGAATAGTTCTTTATACTATTAAAATATCCGATGTCTGACCTTTAACACTGATGACAGAGAAGAAATGTGTACCCTTTTGCCGTGCTCCATGTAAAAAACTATAGTTTCCATGCACTACACACAGACAGGTTGAAAGCATTTCAGGGGTTTTTGCGCCTAACCAGAAACAAAAGGGGGCATATATATAATCTCTCCAATAAATGTGGTGGAGCACCCGTTTTTATGGAGCATTCTCGACACCCAAGAAATGTTAGCAAGATTTGAAATCGCCGTATTCATCACATCACACTCCTGATCTTTTTTAAAAAAAACACTTTCTTTTTCTATTTAAATATTTTTGAGCAGTCAACTGATGTGTTCACCCAAAACAAATGTACCCCGCCCTTAATTAAAAACAGGTCTCAAGTAGTGCACGAAGCTGAACCTCTTTGACCATTTTAAGGAAATGCTATAAGTGGTGGTGGCATTGTAGTAGTACAAATCTGAGGGGTCACTGAAGAACGTGCTTAATTAGCACCCATATGCACCTTCCTTTTTGCTATGCTATGAGGGGACCAAACTGCACACAAAGTTTCGGAAACCTTCTAACATTCTAAGACTAGGGTGACTAGCAAACGCCAAAGAGTAGACCATTGCGGGGAGCCAAGTGTAATGTCCTGGATTTTATATTCAGACTTAGAAGCTACAATTATTTCTCAGTCTCTACATCTACACATCAAGAGTATCACAACTTTACAAAATCATTTTAAACAGAACTTCACAAATGAAAACATAAGAGGCCATCATTTTACGTAGCTGTCTTTTTTCATTGCTGCTCTTCAGAAGACAAAGTATATTGTCCTGAGATATTTGTGGAGTATTTTAGTTTGTGCTAGAACACACTTCGGAGAGTTTTAACACCATGTGAAATGTTGGTTGTGGTAGACTCTCATTGGAACTATTTGGATCCATAAATTAATATAATTTGTGAATGTTTTAGAAACCCAGTAGTTGGGTTTTTCATTGGTTTTAACAGGCACCAAAATAGGGAACAATACTTGTGGCCTTAAATGTGCTATGTTTTTCTAAACTGTGGTTATTTGGAAGCCACAGAGGTAGGTAACCAAATTTCCATCAATCTCCCTTTTGTGGCAGATGCCAATGCCTGAAGGGCACACTGCACTTCTACGATCACTTAACACAGGCTCGCAGAGGATGCGGGCAGCCATTTTCACAATACTTGTTAAACGCACCTTACTAAACTGAAAGAAACAACAAGACTTTGAGGGTCCTAGTGATTCACGCCAGTGAAGGCCATGGAGATTATCTCATATCAGCATGTTGGTTCAGTCACTGTTTGGGAACAGTTATTACAGACAATTATGTTTATAGATGCCAGGCTAGGGCCCTCTTGGCTACTCAGTCACATCACTTCTGCTTAGACGCAAGTCTCAAGGCACTGTGGGAATTGTGGCGCCTTAGGCGTCTAGTTTCTTAATGCAACTAGAAAAGATTGGTAGCATCAGCTCCAAAAAATGGGTGGTTAACAGTCACAGATATGGATATTATGGAGTTACCAGACAGAAACATTTCTCAGTTAAAAGCACAATTGGGTTGCCATAAAGTCCAAAAATGTTAAGTGAACAATGAGTATAAAAGACCTTACTGATTGCGCCTTTGTGATCACATGTAGACTGTACATGCTCCTTGTCTACAGTAACGCAATGGAGGGTGCAGGCATAAATAATCTGCTGGATGGTAAACATCTTGACACTTCAAAAATGAGATGTCCTTAGAGAGACGCAGAAAGTTGGCGTGTTTTTGACACGGATGTTAGGATGAGTAAGATATAGATCAATATATAATCGTCTGGTTCTAATATCATAGATTGAGAGGGGTAAGAATTACCTGGTTGCCTATCAACAGGATGAGCTGCTACAATGTGATAGAGAAGTCACTCTCACATGTGACTTCAGAGATATACATTCCAAAGCCCCACAATAGTGACCCTAAGTAGACGTCACTCAAGGTCAATGGACGGGTGGTCTTTGGATCAAAATCCTCAATATATTAAATTAAAAGATACACCACCCCGTGGAAAGGGAGGCAAAGAGTAAATCCACATTTATTGGAAACAAATGTGTGAACTAGTACAGGGATCTTGACCTTATTAGTTTTCCTTATAAGCTGGAACTGGATCTCAGAAAGGGATTGAGCCGTTGAGGTAGTTGCTCCGACAGTACCTGGATTACCTTATGGCAGTACTGCCTTATGGAGATACTGTGCTTGTTGGCAAAATGTTGTTTTAAGACAGAAGAGGCCAAAGCTAACAATGTTGCAGTAGATATTTTCATCATAATGGGTTGTTTCAACGTTCTTTGGGTTTATACAGGAACAATTATTCAGCACTGAGTGCAGAAGAGCAGACAGCCTTTTCTCTTCACTTATCCACTAACGTTGTAACAGCCAAGGACACTTAATAAAAATAGCTAAGGGTCTCATGTAAGTGAAGGCCTAGTAGCCATTTTTGGGAAAATAAGTGTCCACATTCACAGCTCTTGAAAATAGTCTGCATAACATGCAGTTTCTTTGGCCTTTGTGGGCTTTCTGGACAAACCTGAAAGAGGATATGCACTTTTGGCCAATGGTTCAGCATTCACATTTTTATCTAGTGCATGGAAGAGCCATCTTCCAAGTTTTAATATGGGTACTGGTTCTAGCCAAAAACAGGAAACACTTTGCCAAATAGAGCACTCAAAGGCTGTATCAAAGTCCCAGACCAGCGAACAGCAACAAGTACTTATGGATTAGAATATGGGATTCTCCTAAATAAAAAAAAAGGTGCACGGCAAATAACTATATGTAAGCATGGTAACTATATGCAAGCATGGAACTAAAACAATTCATATGGTGCCAGAATGTTTAAGGCTACCGCCTAGTATGTTTAAGTATTCCTAACTGAACCAGTGGAGATGGCAAGGTCTCCCACAGTGGTCTTTTTAAACAGAACAGTGCATGCTAGTTGATGTATGAATAAATGGGTTGCTTGTGATAGGAACTATAAAAGAGTTCCAATAGAATCACCAGGATTTCTAGGCAATTTCTTTCAGGACCAAAAGGTAGTCAGCTACATTCTGAGAGTTGAACATTTTTGTGATTTACAGGCATTTGAATATAATGAAAAGTTCCTTTGAAAGGAAATTGGCTAGTTAAGTTAGTTTCAAAGGACGAACAATTTCTCAGCTCTAGTTAGAGATAACAACCATCACTCGTTTCCCTGAAGAGCTAAAGGGGCCTCTCCGCTCCTCTGACATTTAGTCTGAATTCTGCCCGATAGAGTTTCTCTAAACCTCTCAGGCTAGTGTGGCTCATCAGAAAACACAAGTGTGATTGTGAATTTGGATACATTTTTAATGTCTCAGAAAAGCAAGATTTTTAGCAAATTTTATCTTGAATGGTGAAAAACATGTAGTTTTGTCCTGGTTAGTTCCGAACTCAAGAGTATTCAGCTTTGTAATAGACAGTAAGGCCGAAGTTTTGAGAAGAGCAAGAAAACCTCAAGTGGCGTTTATGACATTGTGTTTCCATGACGCTATTAGCTTCAACTCAAACATGTTCTTAATGGCCTGGACATTAACAAACATGTTCATTTCAGACTAAGCTTTGTTGCAGAGACTGAAAATTGTTTTCTATCCAAGCTAGGGAGAAATTATGGTGGATTTACTACAAGGAGACTTCAAGTGGTTGGGCAAAGAGATACAAGTCTTCAGGGGAGATTATGCAACAGGAACAGAAGTAAGAAATACTGGCTAGGGTGACTGAGAAGGGAGGGAGGCAATATGGCCCCACTCAAAATAGACAATGGTTATAAGTGAAAAGTGCCTGCATGAGCATAGTACTGATGTGCTTTGTTTTTGGGTTTTTTGTTTTAAAAAAAGGTTATCAAGGACAATGGGTCAGCTGTTCAACATATTAATTACTTGTATGGCATAAAGTACTGCAGGCCCGAGTTAAAGACTTGGAACCATGGCATGGATACCAACATGCATTACAAAGTGAAAGAACTTGTAGGCTCCTCCAAAGTGACGGCAAACTTTAATTAAGTTGCGAGGAAATACTACTGGAGGAAGGAGTTTCCGTTTCAAGATAGTCAGAAGCTTGGGTGCTTCTCATTACCAGTCTAGTAGGTCAGTCATATCAGAGATGAGAATACCTCTCCCTAAAAAGCCATGAGAGGTAAACTGGAAAGTTTGGATGTGATAGTAGAGAGTTGCACAGTAAAAAAAAAAAAAGACATGATTGTTAGGAAAACAAATACTCAGTCATTTAAGATCAGTATGTGATTTTATTTTTGTTCCGTGGGCTATTTCGCAGGTTAACAGTAAAGTCATTTTTTACTGGATTCAGTTGTGTGTAAGGACCCACTTCTTTCATTCTAGATGTTTCTCTGAGGTCACCAATTATGCAAGGATGATTTTTGTTTTGATGTGAGCATTAGAGAGCGACTTCGGATAGCACAGGGAAGCCGCGCATCAATGTCAGATAATTAGAAGTGCTAGATCTTTAAAAGTGGTATTATATTTATCATTAACGAGAGGTATGTATAATGCTATCATTTCCATTTTTCAATAAAATCCTGATTCTCTAGTTTTTCGATAAAAGGAGAATGGTTATTTACTGAAGAAAGGGATAGATTAGTCAAATAAGCCAATATTGACTTCTTTGCAGAAATGTAGAAAATGATCCATCTTCAACCACACAAAGGAAGTTGCGGACCACCTCCCCAAAGCAAAAGGTGCTTCTGGTAAGCTACATTTATTTCCACACTAACAAAATATTCTGTCAATAGCTGCTTATAATCTTTGAGGATACACCTCGGCATGATCACCAAGGAAACTCATGCTATCAGTGGTTCAGAGAAAAGATATCTTCACTGATCCCAGCTCCAAGATTTGCCTCTCCTATGGCACAACTTCAGATACTTAGAGTAGAGGTGTCTCTGCAGAGTTCAGTAGACTCAGATTCAAAGGAGGTAAGGAGCTAAAGAAAATCTCACAGGAAACAGCTCAGGAAGTCTCTCAGCAGCATCTCATGAGGCTACATCAGCACACTCCTTCCACAGACTCCAACAAATCCCGTCAAATCACCTGGGATAAATCTAAACAGGTTAGCAAATAAATTAAACAGACCACTAGGCACAGTGACTAAGCATGCCCCTTAAAGCAGATGCCAGTCGTTCTGTTAACCACAGCTTGACTGACACCATTACCCCTGCTCCACTAGTGAAACCTAACTAACACTACAGAATTCTGGGGAGTCACAGTCCGTAAGAAATTGGAATATTTGGGGTGGGCGACTACCCACCCCAAGGAATAATCACAACCCTTGTCAGGGTGAACCCTCAAAGTCACTATACTAACCAGAGCTCACCCCGTGGGTAGCTTTGGCACTCAGCAGGCAGCTTTACCTTAGGGCAATGTGTGAAGTACTTACGCAGTACCAACACAGTAATAAAGTTATTATGCAAAACAAAAAAAATCCCAAACAGAATTAGAAAAATGGAGCAAAATGTAATAAACAAGTATCCATTAAGGGGAACCGGTGATATGAATTTTTTAAGTAGGAATAGCACCAAGAAGCCCAAAGTGCAAATGATGGTCAATGGTCGCAGTAGACTGCAACCTATCAAGAGGAATGGGATAAGAACCACGCATACAGTTCATTGAAGCTTTTCCCTAAAGCATTAAATACAACTTTTGTCACTCTGCTGAACAAAATGTGTACATACTTTCATAGCAAAACGTTCCATGAATCAATCCTCCACCACAACAGATATAGCTGTATATACACAACATTAAAAAAACGTGTTCGTTTGCAAACCCAGAGTCACGAAAAATCCGCAGTCTTAGTCCAACAGTAAAATTCACTGTCCATGAAAGCAAGCAGGTGAGGGGGCGCAACTGAAAAGCATTCCAATTACCAGTTTAATTTGGTCTAAAATTTTGAACAAAATAAATGTACTAACCTCTTACACTAACAGGAAATTTGAACCAATGAACACAAATCTCTACTGCATTCCAACATAAATAAGATGTTCAACTGCCTACATGGCATTCTCGAAGGCTTTTAATAGTCTAAACGGCACAAGTCCAAATCTAGCCTAGCACCAACAGTCTTACAATCAGTGAGCCGTTTACAAACTGTGGTCCAAAACCACATCACTTGAAAAAACTATGGATATTTGTCTGATTTCTTCACAATCTGAAACTTCAACAGGTTGGAAAAGAGAATATATTTAAACAAATTTTGATGAACTGACAACTTTTTGGGATCCGAGGCAATCGACCTGGCAGCATCTGCATTGCCTTACTTATGAGAGATTTCAG
This sequence comes from Calotriton arnoldi, assembly GCA_963921515.1. NCBI lineage: Eukaryota > Metazoa > Chordata > Amphibia > Caudata > Salamandridae > Calotriton > Calotriton arnoldi. The sequence continues at coordinate 664,699 of CAWUFW010008704.1, forward strand.
TTACTTTCACTCTTCACAGTTTTTAATATCATTATTAAATTTCAGTTATAGAGAAAAAAACACTGAGCCTCAAGTCCAGATTAATTTCTGTCATATTATACCTTCTTCTACCCAAGACTTAAGTAGGAGAAGAGGGTTAAACCGAATCACTGACGAAGAAAACCCTTCCTGCTTTGAAAAGCTGTCTCAATACGAACATGGGCAGACAATTTCATGAAGAAAACAAGCAATGGCAAAGCCCATACATCTGGCCTCAGCAAGCTGGTATGATAGTTAATTAAAAAAAAAAAATATATATATATATATCATATCAAGCATTAGCCACAGAAATAAAAAGACAAAAACAACTTTTCTGGAGCGGGCCAGGACTCAAAGGCCCAGAAAGGCCTGCTGCCACTTGGAGGCGGGGAAGCCCTTCAGCGCGTCAGTCAGGCGCATTTAAGCACTACTCATACCCTGCGGGGCGTGCCCAGACGAAGACCAGGCCAAGAGTCCGATGTTGAACCCCCTCTCTTTTGCCGGTTATAGAAGACTTTATGCTCCATGTCCACCTGGGCGAGCGCTTTTATTCATCATGGGCAAACATAAGGTGGCCGGTTCAAACAGTGCGTTCCGCAGAGTAACCACGATAGAGAGCCTGTTAGAAAGAGCGGTAGGGGTTTTAACAGAGGAAATTACCCTGACGGAGATTAGACTGCCCCTTGAACAGAGACCAGCGCATGGTGAATTATTCGGTAATGACAATGTAAATACTGGCGGTACAGGCACTGGTGAGGGGCAACAGCTACTTGTACATCGCGCAGACCAAGACAATACTGTTGACATGATGGACAGTCACTTGGCCTCATTCAGTTCTATGGCAGTTCTGTCGCACCAAGAACCAGAAGTTAAGTGCAAGAAAAGATGCCTCCCCCAACCGCAACGGACGAAGGCTGGCGATTCCCCCGATGTGGGCTTATACCATATCGAGAAGTATTGTAATAAAGTATCTGACATCTTATGGGAACAATTGCATCCCCTCTTTGAAGGTTTAGGACACACTGAGGAACGTCTTGACAACCTTTATCTGACCCAAACAGACGGGAGCTGACCTATTTTGACACCAAATTCCTGTTCTCAGTGCAGCACACAGTAAAGCTTCCTGAGGGAGTCCGTAAAGCTTCCCGAGGGAGTCCGTAAAGCTTTCCGAGGGAGTCCGTAAAGCTTTCCGAGGGAGTCCGTAAAGCTTTCCGAGGGAGTCCGTAGAGTCCGTAAAGCTTCCCGAGGGAGTCCGTAAAGCTTCCCGAGGGAGTCCGTAAAGCTTCCCGAGGGAGTCCAATCGACTAATGCTGATGAAAAGGAACCCAGCGATACCAAAGGGGATGATGGACAGAGCGTTAGAGCAAATCAAACACTCACCCCCAGTCAACTGATCTGGGTTTAATCCATCATCATTCTTTAGCTCACTCCACCACCCCAGTTCAGACATGGCCATATGCAAATCAGTCTGACCCTGTGCCTCATGGGAACAGTCCAGCCCTAACTGCCAAGCCATGTCTTCCTGGACCGGAAACAAGCATCCTGGGACCGGTTTCGGGTTCAAAACCCTCATCAGCCAGGCTATCTTGAATCCAGTGGCAAAGTGAGCAAGGGACCCACGTCTGGGCATACCCTGCCAACTTAGGGCGAACAAAGCGATACCAAAGGGGATGATGGACGGAGCGCTAGAGCAAATCAAACACTCACCCCCAGTCAACTGATCTGGGTTTAATCCATCATCATTCTTTAGCTCACTCCACCACCCCAGTTCAGACATGGCCATATGCAAATCAGTCTGACCCTGTGCCTCAAGGAACCCAGCCCAGTAAGAGTACAGAGAGAATCTCTCCCCATAGGATCTCATTGGGTGAGGGATAGTTCAACCATCGCAGCAGTCATCTGCCCCATTTAAAAAGCTCTATGTACCCTGAAGGAAAATCAACCATATGCGGCCCAAACACATGTGGATGGGCCTAGTGTTGTGGCCCTTCCTAACCAAACTATTTTGAATTTACCACCATTGTCTTGTCGTTTTGGCTGGAGTACTTCCTCTAAGACATAACCAACCTGAATCTTGGGTTCAGCTACGCAACAAATTAATACAATGGTTATGTAGGAACAGAAATTTTAATATGATGGACTGCAATTAGATCTTAATGTTTCGCAGAAAGGGATGGGTAGGGCACTCAAGTAAAAACATTGCAGGGGACTGTATTGTGGTCAATTTCCAACACCCGGTCTGTGAGAAGACCCTCCTGAAATTGCAAGTAGGTGGAGAGTTACTTCGCACGGGGGATCGTCATCCTGCCCCTGGGCTTCTTCTATAAACCAACAACACAGAATCCGCGGGTCTCTTGAAAGAGTACAGACAAAGACACAGGCAATCCAACAGAAAGATGTGAATCAGGGGAGTCCTATTTAAGAGGACGGAATCCCATCACCCACCGAAGTGGCATGCTTCTTCATTTGGGATCTCCTCTTGGCAGCAACCTAGTGCCGCCAAGGAGCTGCAACTCCCAGCGTGTGTTTAGGAGGAGCTCGCGGATGTTTATTATGATCCGGTGACTAGATCTCCTAAGATCGATGGAGCATGGAACAGTGTAGTGAAGAGTGCGTAATGCAGTGTATAAAGTGAGTAATTAAAATTGACTACCAGGAGAGAAATAAATGTATTAGGTATCCCGTTGGTGTCAAGGATTAAAAGCAGTGTAAGCGCGGTCTGAAATAATGTGCGAACGCGCTGGTCAAAGCAATAAGAGGGTCTACATGTTTCAGCCAATCAAGATCACAAATCGATCATGGCCTTCCTCAGGACCTGGTTGTTACTACTACTGCATAAATAAGTGATTAAGAATACACAAAAAATATTTTTTACCAAATTAATTGGAACGATACCACCAACTTATACCTGTGTAATACTTTTTGTAGGCACTACAGGGATATGTGGTAAACCCCTGTTGAAAGGGAGAAAAAAAGAGAGCAAATGTAGACTCAGAATTTCATGCACGTGTGCCGTCTGTATTTATAAGAACACTTTAGTCAATAAAATATTCGACACATATCATACTATCATGTGGAATCATATCAAAACCCTTACCCGTATGTAATCGGGAGGACTACCCACCGCTCCTGGTAACAACTCAGGACGTGAGGCAACGCTCTGTAAACAGAAAAATTATAGAAAATGGAAATAATACCAAGACCTAGAAACTTTTTACTTATTTCTAAAAATGGTGGACCCTCATGGAACCACCACTCTTGCAAAATAGCATCAAGAGGGTTTACTCAGATCACCACCTGGGCGTGGAATATGCAAAATGGCAAAACTACTGAGATCATGCAAAGCCAAAAGTATGCTTGTCAAGTGTGTAAAGTGCCAAGCTCATACCAAATGTTTATTTAGACAAGTGCAATGGGGTTTAGAAAAACTCAGAATGTTCGAAACGAGAACAAGTGACTGTTGTTCTCTACTGTCTCCCAACATGACATCAAAACGCCATAAAGTGCTAAAGTCACAGACTACTTAAAAGCCAAGATCATGTATAAGAGTTATGACAGGGCTCTGATTGGTGTTATATAGCCCCGGGACGCCATGAAGTGCTTAAGACCAACCAGGGCTCCGATAAATATTACAGTACCCAGAGCCAAAAAATAATAATAAATAATGAAAGCGAGGAAAGTAAAGAAACCGAAGAAACCAACCCCCACAGACCCGCTGCGCTTACCTGTCCGTCGTTACCTCGGACCCAAATCTGGTTGTCACGAGCAGTAGCAGACGGTGGCGTGCGCGGGATTAAGTAGGGTGTTCAGATGATCGTTGAAATCGAACACCTGTGGCTAGCTGTTGCGCTTGAAAACGCGTGAACAGTATGTGAATGGAGCTACGCCAATGCGGTGCTTGCCAGGGCGTTTGCGTCAGAGAACTAAAAAAAAACCCTGGGGGGTAAGGGTAATGCAGTTTATGCGTACCGGGCGGCGTGTGGCAATGAGCCGCGTCAATGTTTTTGCGTGCCTAACGAGTGCTCGTCATGAAATCTAGAGTGTGCCACCCCCGCTAAGAGTACTGGATAGTATGGTGCGATGCACAAAATCCCGGTTTACATGTGTCACGCAAAAAAATAAACTGTGTTAAATGTCGTAGCCTAAAATTATGTCTATGAGAAGGTGAAGGGGGTATACATAGATTATGCTGGGCCTCTCAGGCCACTGGAGAATGTGGTGCTGGTGGTACGCACACACTCTTATTGAATGTCAGCTGGATCACCATCGTGTGATGCATCCGAGTAGAGTGTCCCAATTCGAGTTCTCCGTCAATCACAATCGCGTAGTGTGAACTCTCCATTTAGTGATTTAGTGATGACTCAAAATGGACCATCAGTTTTCCTCAGGCAGTGTGCAATATTAACATGTAAAAGGTACCCGCATTAAAGAATAGTGATGAACAGTACACATCGAAGCCACATTCCATCCAATTTACTTGTCTGGTATATGCCGTCAGGAATGTGAACATGTGACCATGCTGCATAATTTTGACAGGAATGGTCCCATGGGGCCTACAAACTGCGGTGTATGAACTAAGACAGCCGGTGGCTGCACCCCCGGTGTGAAGCCATCACTGGTACAAATCCTGATTCAGACTAAGGTCCAGGGGATCTCGTCATTCAGCCCCTCGGTATCACTACGTAACAAAGACCCAGCGCTGCTCTTTTTTGAAAAGAAAACTGGAGACATCAGTAATATGTGCTGGTATATATGGCTGCTCAAGAATAGTCCAAACCATCTCCTCTGGCTTATGTTTAAGCTCGAGGAAGTGGTTGGTCAATCTCGTTGATTGTTTTTTACACCGGATGGTGCTCTTATGCTCCATGATCCTCTGCTTAACTTTTCTGGTTGTCATGCCCACATATTTTTTAAGACAAGGGCATATTATTAAATAGATGACTCTCTCGCTGTTGCAATTCGTATGCTTGGTTTGTCTCCAAGGTCTATTGGTACCAATGTCTAACTCAGTGGTGTGTTTAGTTTGTGGACAAACCGCGCATGTACCACATGGATAGTGTCCCTGGACCGCTGGCATGTTCCAGAGAGTACCCTGACTTGGGGCAGTACCACCTCTTGGTCGCGTGTGGACAAGACAATCCCGCAGATTGGTACCACTTTAGATAGAAAAAAGGGGAGGGGGTATTTTGTCTTGCCCTAAATTTAAGATGCGCCAGTGTTTGCGCACAATCTTTTGGATCTGATTAGACTGTGTGCCAAATGTGTTCACACAAGTGAGTCTCGTGAGTGGAGGTTTGGAAGTCGCGGATTCTATTAGAGCTACGCGATTGTTGTTGGAAGCTCTTTTGTAAGACTGGCGTATCAATTTCTTGGGGTATTTTCTAGCCCGCAGATTCCGGGACAGCACGGTGGCATGTTTGTTGAAGTCTTCAGTAGTCGAACAGTTCCTCCTGAGCCGAAGGAACTGGCCTAATGGCAGCCCTTCACGCAAGGATTTCGGATGGAAACTATCAAATGTTAATAGTGAGTTCCTTGCCATGGGTTTCGTATATAGCTTGCTTTCAAGACCCCTCACAGATGGAAAAATACCCAAGTCAAGAAACGGCAGGCTTGTTTTACTTGAATCCATCGAAACGTTCAGAAAGTTATTCTGTGTGTTCAACCAAATATGGAATGCTGTTAGTGTATCCGCATCTCCTCTCCATATGACGAGGATATCGTCTATGTAGCGTTTCCACTCCCTGATGTGTCCCAGGAATGTATTGTCTTCGGCGAGTACGCAGTGTTGTTCGAATAGGTGTACATACAAATTCGCCAGGCTGGGGGCAAAAACACTGCCCATCGAAGTACCCAATGTTTGGAGGTAGATTTGATCTTCGAATCTGAAAAAATGTTCAGTCATCGCCAACCTGGCACATTCCATGATGAAGGGAACTGGTGTGCTCATTGCATAGGAACTCTGGTCCAAAAGTGACTTTGACGGCATCCAATGTCTCTCCCTGAGGAATACAGGTATAGAGGGATTCGACGTCAAAGCTGACGAGAAAATCCGTCTCAGTGTTGAAATCAATACCTGGGAACAGATGTAAAACATCCTTTGTGTCTTGAAGGTAAGTGGGCATCGCTTTCACTAGTGGTCTCAAAAAGTGATCCACAAACGTGGATAAGGGTTCCAGGAGCGAGCCCAGTCCCGAAATGATGGGTCTCCCGGGTGGGGGCCGTTGGGGCTTGTGTACCTTGGGTAACACATAAAAATATGGCATAACCAGATGAGTTGTTACAAGAAAGCTGGCCTTGTGGGTTGTCACCCAGCCCTCTGTTCTAGCTTCTTCAACCAGATCACCGATCTTGCTCATGAGTCTCGCTGTCGGGTCTGAATTCAACTTTCTATACGACCGCTCGTCCATCAGTTGTCTCAGGCATTCAGCCCGGTAGTCAGAAGTATCCATAAGGACTATGGCACCGCCCTTATCGGCGGGCTTGATGGTGAGGGAGGTATCCTTAGCGAGGGAATCCAATGCTTGTTTTTCTAGGCTGGGTAAATTGTGGTAGTGATTCATGGATGTCGTACTCAGTTTAGAAACTTCATGAGTCACCGCTTTCTCAAAAGTTAGTACCTGGTCTGGTACTTCATGGCTCGGAGGGTTAAAGGTAGATTTAGCTCTTAAACCACTGTCCAAAACTTCTTCACCGATCATGGTATCATCTCCCGGTTTGTCCTTAAAGAAAAAATGGAGTCTTATTTTCCTGAAGAAACAGGCCAGTTCGCACCGAATCAAAAACGGATCACCGGTATTTGTCAGTACGAACCCAAGTCCTCTATTAAGGACTGTTTCTTCAATTTCCGTCAGGGTGTGTTTAATCAAATTGACCACTAGTCGCTGCTCGGTCCTACCACTGGTGGACCTTTCTTCATGCTGCGTAGGCTCCGTGGTGATGTTGGTGGGCTCCAATGTACTTGTGCTTGTTGTCCCCTTCTTTTTCCTCGGGAACGTCCCCGACCCTGCCCTAAAAAAGGCTGATTTTGAAAAAACTGTGGTGGTGGGTTGAAGGGCAACATCTGTGGATGAAAAGGTACATATGGGTACTGCCAGGGTGCCGGTGGCCACCATTGGGCCTGCTGGTGACCTCTCCACTGTCTCCTGTTACTACCTCCCCTGCCTCTACTACGTTGTGCAGGTTGTTCTGTAGAGTCTGAGTCACTGGACCAGCCCTCTGACCCTGAAGATGAATAATTAGATCCATATCTTTTGCCTCTTTTATTAAACTCTGATGGTACATAGCTCTCATGAGTATATGGATACACCTTTTCTAAAGAAAACCGGGCCAAGTCCTTCTTAAACTTTTCGATCTTGGTTAGAAGGATGCCATCTTTAAATTCCTTATTTGATTTGCTTGTTTCTTCAAGATTCTTCTTGAAAAGCACACTGGATAGTGTGGTTTTTATCTGCCCCTCTAACACTTGAATCTCAATGAGTATAGCATCAGCGATGCGCTTCGCGGTACTGATGATTAGAATCAGCCAATCGCGCGTACAGCGCCATGCTATCAATGACCAATCTTTGAGGAACTGTGTCTTGCAAGAAGAGTCTAGGAGTATTCATGACAATTAGACCCGTGGGCGTGCAATTGCCACGAAGATACTCCGTCATTATTGCACCATGAATGCTTGTACGTCTATGTGATTTTTTTTAAGGACCAAGAGTTTTGACCAATCGTCTCCAGCATTAGCCCCCCCTGTGGTAGTTAAGTCAATAATGCTCGGGGTTGTAGTCAAAATAGTTCGAGCCATGTCCTCATCAAATGCCAGACCTAGGAATTCTGCCATAGTGGGAGCTAAAAATAAACCCAAAGATAAGAAGAAAGTAACTAGAGCGTTTATTCGCACGACAGCGGTGCTGTGTGCAGTCAAAATAGACCCGCAGCCAAAGCTGCTCAAGAACAATACAATACCAGATAGAAAAAGGGGTCTTAGGAAAGTTTAAAGACCAGCGCGGATGAATCCCCATACCATATATACCAACACAGTATCCGCGGGTCTATAAATCCCTGGCGATTCTACCTTCACAAGGACTCCCTCCAATCATGGAGACCAGGAACAGATTTGCAATTCTGACAGACCTGGCTGACAATGACTGGCTCTCCCATATCAAGAATGCAAAACAGGGATCAGTCGCTGAGCAATTCACCCCTTCCAACTGTACAGCACCTACAAAAAAAAACAAATGTGTAACTCCCTAGTCTAAGGATTTGAGTTGGAATATAGCTGGTCTTCATGTAAATAGGTCCCTATCTGATTGGCAATTGTGTATAAGAGATTATTATATTTTATTTTTATTTTCATTACCACTGGACTTTGATGGTTACAAATGCTTGTGTGTGCCAGCAACACCTTGTCAGCATGGGCGTCGCTCTGGGGGCTTATCCATTTGAAGCAATTTGTCAATGTCTGGGAAAGCTCAGGTCTTGGAAACTTTTGAAAAGTATTTTCAATGCATACTAATTAGGGGGAGCTCTAGGGCCTGCTTTTATTTGATTCACTTTTATTATAATTATTTTGTAAACATTCTGAACACCAAGTTGCCAATTTTGAGTTTATTGATTCAATTAAGTCAAAGCATTTCACTGCGAGGCACACTTGATTCTGGAAGGTGATTTTAATGCCAAATTTGGGCACTGTTCAATGATGGGAGATCTGGAGTGCAATGTGGTGTGTGTAGACCACAGAAGAAAGGAACTCTGGAATTACATAACTTCTCATGACCTATGTAATGTCATAGAAATGGGGAAATCTAGAGAAATCTCACTTCCCACTTATAGGGGAAAAGGGCATGCCTCAGTAATTGATTTCACTTTCATTTCCAGTGGTTTAATTATTTCAAGAGAGCATGGTACTGCATGGTACTGTAATTGTTTTAAATTTTGACGCTCACAAGCCCATAGAAGCAGCACTGGCACTACCTTTAGCGAAGGTAAAAAGCAGTAAATGTGATCAACAGACATCAAACGACCACTGATGGATTTGGCTGGCATGGAGACTTCCTAGTCCACTTCAATTTCTTGAATCCTTACTAAGAGATGATTGGGCAGTGTTTCAATGCTGTCTGGCAGAGGAGGAAGGGAGGGATTTGGTGGTGTGTTCATTCAATGATGTTTGAACCCGTATAAAAAACAAACATTTTAAAAAAAGAAGTCCTCTCAAAATCCTGCTAAAGTAACTGCCATGTGTAAACTGTATAAAGCTGCCGTTACAAAAGGCGGACTGAGGTAATCACTCAGCAATGGGAAAAACAAGTACAAGCTACGCATACAAAAGGCTTTAAGTCTTTTTGATCAACAGTGACCTCAATTCGAGCTCTAAGCTGTCCTATAACCATGACTAGCTGTCATATCTCCAGTGCAGCTTAGGAGGCTAATTTTTACGGAGTAGACTCACTTAATTCTCCCATCAAACAGCCTATTCTTTAATATACAGTAGGGCCTACCGATTTTGCTATGCAAAGTTGTGGAGTCTATCCAGCAGAGTATCAATGAAAAGGCACCCAGACCAGACCGAGTCCCTATAGATCAAATAAGGTGTTCCATCGATCTTTGGGCACCACTCCTGACTAATGTTTCCAATAATCTCACACATACTTCCCCACCAAGTTAATGGTCCTCGATAATTATCGTCCCGATATTTAAAAAGGGTAACCACTCAGATCCCAGCTGTTATGGGCCAATCTCCAGGGCTCGAAAAATCATAAAAATTGCACTAGACCTGCAGGTCTAGTAACATGAAACATCTACTCGACCTAACTGAAATGCACTTGACCTCGGACTCTGAAAGCTGAGCAAATGTGACAAGTTAACAAGATTTAAAAGCATTTTTATTGCTCATTCACTTAGTGAGCAATAAAGATGCCTTTAAATCTTGCTATCTTGTCACATTTGCTCTGCTTTCAGAGGCAGAGGTCAAGTGTCAGTTTGTCTTCCTACTCGACAGAAAGGGCGAGTAGGACCTAAAAATAGCTCGTCCTTATTGAAATCGGACAAGCAAATGCGAGCGGGCGAGTCGATTTTTCGAGCCCTGATCTCCCTTATTGATATGTCTGTTCAAATATTAGGGAGAGCCATTTATGACAGGATTATTGATTGGGCCACTGAAAAAAAACATTTTGTACAGCTGTCAACATAGCTGTAGGAAACATGTGGGCACAATACAGCAATGTCTAAACCTAAATCCAATTATTGGCAAGTACACAATTGTTAAACGTTGCCCACTTTATCTTGCTTTTATGGACCTGTCCTTGGCCTTTGATTGCCTAAACCTCTTAAAGTTATGGAGTCTTCTTCTGACCATGGGGATGGATGAGGTTCTTGTGCACTTTTCAGCAACCCTATATGAGAATATGACAGCTAGAATAAGATATGGGGTGCAACTTTCTAGTAGATTGAAATTTCCTGTGGCATAATGCAAGGTTGTATTTTAGCACCTCTTTTATTCATACTATATTAATAAGTTATGTCCTGACTTATGCACCATCACCCAAGACATGCCTAGAGTTGATGAAGCACCCGTTCCCACGCTGCTCTACGCCGATGATGCCGTGTTGACAGCATGTACCCCTAAAGCCCTCTGTTCGTTAGTTATTTCTTTCACACAATTTATGGCTAAGGTTTACTCACAAGTTTTACGAAATAGTATATTATGGGTTGTGGCCAAAATAGATCAGTGTTATATCTCTGGATCACTTTTGATTCCTCGGGCTCATGGACACCAGATATAACAAATCGTAAGGTAAAGCTCTCTAGAGCAGTCTGTTCTCTGCTTAACCTCCCGCAACCTCCTGGGAGGAATGCACTACTTCCCTTATTACAGATCTATAAAAGGCAACGTGTACCTGTGGCAGCGTATAGAGCTGACTTTTGAAGTTTTGCTAACTGTGCTGCCATCCAGGTGGAGGAAAACCATTTTTGCAGAAAGGTTCTGTCAGTCCAGCTATCTACTTCACACTTTATATGCCACCAGGAACTCTGCATGAGTTATGAAGAGGACCATATTAGATTAAGTCCTCTACTCTTGTGGCCATCTGTATGACAGGCCAAGGAAGTGGCACTGAATCAAGCCATTATTAAAGATTGTCTAGCATGCAGCAATGGCCTCAGCAATCCCTAAGTAGCATATGTGAAAAAAACACTTTAAGAGATTGGGCTGTTCCGCCTCTTTGACCAGTCCTGCTCCAACGTGAAGTCTGGTAAAATGCTTGTGAAAGCGCTGCTGTTAAATTAAGTTCGTACACAAAAGTCTGGGAAGAAATGAACCAAAAAAACAAACCCTTAATTGCTGTCTACCTGCACCTAAGACCCATAGGTGCTCAGGGACATTATTTGCTCAGCTCTCGGGTCGTTGGGAAAGATCTCACCTGCTCCACTTTAGGGCCGGCACATTTATTTGCCTACGGTCACAAGAAACGTTTTTGCGTCTGTCCTTGCCCATGCAATGGTATATCCGCTCAATCAGTGTTACAATTTTTTCCTTTGACTGCAAATTTTATTTAAAATATACTAAACAATTTTTAATCCCACTTAAGATGCGTAATTTACGGCAATGTAGACCAGCCTTGTACTATATTCAACAATTGGTGGACATCGAATGTGGTCTCTATGTAGGCTCGATCTTAAGTATTGTTGTCTGTTCACGAAGCAAGATGCACTTTGACGGACTCATTGATAATTCCTCTCAGGCTAGATGTATTATTTTATGTGCATTCTTTTGTTATTCGTTTTATAAATTTTAGTACTGTCTAAATGATAGTGTGTATGAACTAATTTTGTATTATCCTGCAGCTTGTTTTTATTATGATATATGCACTTTTATGGTCGCTTTTTGCTTCCGAATAAAGAAATTGAATATGACTAAGAAAAAAAATAAACCAAGCACTCACCTAAACATGGAAGCCACAAGCTTGCATTAAAAAAATTTAAAATTAAAAATCATTCACTGATGTGGCCATTTCACTACTGTTGCTTTTTAAATAACAAACCTTTCAGTGGTGCCATACATTGTATTAATATATGACATGGAGAGAATTTAAAAAGCACCTAACAAAACATTTACATTGTAGGCATCTAAAATGTTACTGTCACATAAATACTGTATAAAGATAATGTTGAATAGAAGAAAAAAAAATACAACACCATCTTACTAGACACCCAAAGTACCTGGAAAATACATTGTCGGTATTTAGAGTTCATAAAAAAATAAAAAATAAAACAACATACTTTGGATCAGCTTCGTCATAGAATAGAAAGACCTAATTTTAGGTGGATGTGAACTATGGGCACAGGCTTTGTGCAGCCACTGACATTGAAGGGAGCCAATGAGTAAAGTGGGCTGACCCGTTATCCCATGCAGTATGTGATGCAAAAGCAAAATGTAAATAACAATTTTAACAGACCAATGGATGAAGCTCGTTGACCCAAGTCCCCTTTAGGTAGGGGAGGTGTATTATGTATGAAAGTTTTGTACATAACCATAATCTGGCGAGAGAGATAAAGCGATCTCAATGGCGAGAAGATATCATTAAAATCTCTCACTTTTCCTAAAACAATAATATAAATTTTTTCAGAACAGCAAAAACAGCAAATTATAGCCTCCTATATACATAACACTAAGAAAGAAATAAAAAGTCAATGGAACCTTTGGTTTTTTACCGCTACACCTACATAATGCAACCCAAATCATCATTAAAATTTCTATTTAAAAAAAAAAAAAAAAGGATTGCTGGAGAGGCAACTGCCAAGATGAGCAACATCTATAAAAAAAGAAGCTTGGCGAAACACATAAAATTACTTCAACTCAATACCTTGAAATTCCACTCATCTCATTTAGCACAAGTTTATTTCATCTCCAATAGCCTCAAAGTTTATTTTGGGGATGTTCTTAACTTCACTTACCAATTCAATTCTCTCTCCGGACCTTCTCAGTTTTCCAATCCTTAATGTTGCAAAACCTCCATTAGTGCCTCAAAGAAAGGGTCAACCGATATTTCAAATTAATACTTAAACAATACATGGTGTCAACATGTGAGCAAGTGTATGTACTAAATTTTCAACTTGCGATCCTCATTTGTAATAACTGTAAAAAAAAACAACCTTGTGAAAGTAGCGAGGGGCTCCAATGTCAAAGACACTGAGCCAAGGCTACCATAGTTTACTTCCTTTCCTCTTTCCAACCTAAAACTGGGAGAACCCTTACCATTAGTCTTATATGTGGACTTGACCTTTGAATAAAGGATCCTAAAGAGTTTATGTTACTACCAAATCTAATGTAAGCTCGATATTTCCAATGGTTACCTTTTCCCCATCTATAGAAATTACTGTATCGTCACTATCTTTTCTTAGTCTCATTATACATGATGAAGTAAATATTGTCATTACCATGCGGTCGTTTAATAAAGTCTACTTGTGATGTTTGCATCACCCTTTTAAGGCAGTAGGGATTAGGTGAGAACACTTCAAATATTTTATATACCAGAGTAAACTAATGAAGAAAGCCAATATTTCTTCCATCTGGTCCCATCCTGGTTTTTAAAGCTCAACCTTCACTGAGCCAGACACATCCATATCATGACTTAAGTTATAAAAAAAGTTAAGAAAAACAGCAAGATGATCCCCATCAAGAATCCTCTATCAACCAAACACCCATCTAAACTACGTATTTTACTATTGTCAACTGATTAATAGCCCATCACTCCCAGAGTTCCAATGTCTAATTCTAGTCTACATCTACTCCATCAGCAATGAAGGAAGCTAACTAAAACTTTGTAACACACATCCATTTTATCTCTAGAAAGTTATAAATCATTACATTATACTTTATGCTAAGCAATTATGAAGTTAACATGTCATCTGAAATAGCTCTCGTTCACAAAACATTAATGCTTCTTTGCATCTTCCATAACCACTTCACAATTGCTTTCCAGATCAGTTCAGCCTAAATATACTATTTAAAACCAGAGTTTTAAAAAATTATTATCACTAAGGTTTCCACTTGTCTGAGATGGGAGAGGTCTTCTCCAGCTATTCAAGAATATATTCTATATATGCAATGTACAGCTAATTAACTCATCAACGCTGCTTTTAATGCACTCGAAACAGAGGAGATATGAAAATTGTAAATGATCATCTATAAATAATTGTACTTTTATGTAAACTACAGTCAACAACTCTTAATTGTTCAACAGTTGCAAATTCAGAAGCAGACCAGTCAGATTTTCAAAACTTTCAAAAAAAATCTTCAGAATAGCACTAGCATGATCCTGTACAACAAACGCCCCACTATCCACTCCTTCCATTAAATTAACCAAGTGACCAGCCTTCTAGAGGACAGTACAACTGAAAAAGAGGAACTATTCAGAGCTGGATCTAAAACTACATTCAAATGTCTACAATAATTTTCTCCGTCTAAGTGTTTACGGTTTTCAGAAAGTGAAGGGCCATATTAGGAAGATGAACATTATCCAATATCAAGCCTTCCACCTCCAACTTCACCGATTCTAAATTTAATCTTGCCTTGCCCTTTGAGATTTCATTTATGATCTTCTGAGAAGTGTTGTGCCAGCTCTGGAAAAAAATAACTTGAAATACCATGCATCAGATAAGCCTCTTGCAGAAAAACAATGTCCAATTATGTGGGGTTCGGGGTTGTTGGCTACAGCACAAGGCAGCTGCCCAACAGGGGGCTCCATGAAACACAGCCAAATCCATTTAAAAACATCCTACACCTTGAAGGCGAAAAACTCAAGGTCAAGTGGAGCTTAACATTGGGAACGACTGGGCAGGAAGGCGAGTCTGCCTGAAGCCAGTGAGGACAGTGCAAGTGTAAAGAAGGTAGTGGAAGCCAACACAACCCATAGTGTGTTCCCTTGGATACCCAGCAGTAATTGGGACCACTGGTGAGCATGAGAGTTCACCCTTGCATACCCGCCGAGTCTGGCAGGACTGCCAGCACAGCTATCTAGGTGACAGTGACTGAAGCAGCTGTTGGAAGTGCGGAGAGAGCCTGCCATTATCTTCAGAGAGAGGCTTACAGCCTTAGTGGAGTGCAGACTGAAAGCGCTCTGATCAAGGCACTATCTTGGGACTGACAGTGCTACAGCTGTTACACAGAATTCAACCACACAGCAGGAAGGAACACAAGGCTGCCTACACCAGTTAAATCGGCACAAGATGGAAAAGTTGACCCAACGTGCAATCGGAACCAATTAATCATTTTACTGCAATAAAAGAAAAATGCCCACCTGCACATCCTGTGAAAGCACTGCAATGGCTAGTGACTCAAAGGCGAGCCACTTTATTCTGCCTGTGATGACAGCTGAAGATGCGCAGGATTGACAACAGGCTCAGTATTTTAACATTTGACTCCAAAAGCACTTACCAACCAAATATGGATGGTGGTGCAGACTAAGTACAGAGCTCCTTTCAAGCCCAACGCTTGATGAAGAATAGTGACACTAAAGGCTGCTCCTGCACTTGAAAAGCAAGCTCAATTCCATAGACAGCAAAACTCATACAGTACGCCTGAGAAGGGACCGTGTCGAGGAACACATGGATAAGCATGCAACAAAGATATATATGGCGGAGTTAAGGATGTTAGACCTAGAGGACTATAACACTGGCCCTAGTGAAAAAATGCTTCAAATGGAGCTAATCCTGGAAGTGATTGATGCAAAGAATGAGAAGCTGGAAGCAAGATCTAGATGCAACTACATAAATACTGGGGCAGGTAGAGACTACAACTATGTGCAAGCCCATTGGTGGGAGTCAGTCCTGGCAGACCTTCTTCACAAGACCAGTTTCCCCAAAGTTTTCATAGCTGAAAGAAAGCATTGATCACTGGTAACGAGACACTTGATTAAATGCCAAGCAGCCCACCCTGCATCTCAAGTATATAATAGCCAGGCTCTGGAATAATTTGGATTGAGATAGTGCTCTGGCTAGCAAACTAAAAGGCAGAATAATCTGTGTGTGCTGCTTTGAAAGCACCCTTTCAGACAAAATGGGTGCATTCAAAGCGGCACAAAAACAGACAAAAATGTGAAATTTGCTATACTATTTCCAGCTAAGTAAGAAGTTATAAGAAGGACTGTCAATAACACACACACACACACACACACTTAATACCAAGTCTTAATTATATGTACAGGGGTTATGGTTTATGCAGCCGATCTAGGTATGAGCCCCAACCCTAATTAAAAGACAACATTCATAACATGTTATATAGTATATAGTCAGGTTTATATCACAAGTAAAACAAAAAAAGACAACTAATTTTCACTTTTGTATCTTGATAATATTTATGGGCTATCACTCTTCTTTTACAAGAATTTCACATGATCAGACAACACGTGTTTCGCACTGTGATTCGCACGTGTTTCGCACACAGGGGTAGGGGTTTTTCAAGGCTGCAAATAAATACAAGTGGGAACGGAAGAAAGACCAATTTATGTACAGCTGCTGTTCCACTCTCGTGGCCCCCAATCTTACGGGGTGGTGCACACTCCGCGGTGGACGGGCCCACCTGTGGGGTCCATACAGGACTTGATTTGTGCTACCCGCACTACACTTCCCAGAAGGCACAGTTTCATTTGAGCCTCCCATTGGGGGGGTGTGTCAGAAGTGGGTTAGCGGTCGCGCACACCGTTCCATTTTAAGCCTCTGAAGAGAATCATATGGTGATTCGAAATGCGTCAGGCAATACCACTATGGAGCGGCTCCTACGGGCGGTTCCCAGTCCTTACCTACACATGAACATGAATCAAGCTGTTGCTCGAGTGGTACTTACAGGTGGACAACCTTGGAGCAGATATATATATATATATATATATAAGCTGGAGGTGCTTTATACATGATCAAACTCGCAAAGGTAGAGGAATGGGTAGCAGGGCACAAGAGGGATAGAAATAAGATTTTGTAAATACAGCTTTAGAAATTTTTTAATTATTATATCCAGTAGGGAGACAACAAAAAGGAAGTCACGTAAAACAAGATTAATTTAAAGGAGTTAAGATTGTCTTAAAATATGGAACAAGGTCACTGTCTGTGTGCAGCTGTATGATGGGACAATGCAGGCGATTACCATGCATGCCTTTACAACCCAGTGGTTATAACGCAGATACAGTTACCACGAGTTACCTTTACCACGCATGCCTTTACAAAATGTTAAAGGCATATATGTGGTAAAGGTTTTATGACAAAAACAAAAACCACCTCTCTCCTAGCCCTGAGCCCTAAAGCAGGACCCAGCCCTCAACGATCCCCCCCCTCCCCTCTGAGCCTTAAAACCTACTCCCAATCCCAGCATAAGCCCTAAAACTCCCTTGTGTGCATTCCCCCATACCTATGGCAGGAAAAGGGGGGACGAGGGTGTACCAGTTCCACTTGTGTGAGCTGCGTGGGCCACGATTCAATTAAAAGCTCCACAGCATTCTCCTGAGTTATTGCTGCTGCCCTGTTGCACGGCCAACTACATTTCAGCCAAGCCCGGCCGCACAGCTGTTAATGACATGCCTGTTGTTTAAATGCAAGTGAAATTAATGCTCTCACCGTAATTTTGGGCGCGCTGTGGCGTGCTTTCTGGAAATGTATTTCATTCAGCTCCCTGCATCATTGGAGTGTGCTACAGGTTGTGGCTAGTCATGTGACTCAGTTCACTGCCATTTCCTTCGCTAATCATCATAAACTGAGAGGTTTCTGCACAGGACTTGTTTTTATTGCCATTAAACTTGCTGATCATTTTCTTCGAACCTTCTGACCGAAATCTGCAAAAGGTAATTTGCCTTTATTGATACTAGAGCCCGATGCGTATGTATGTATGTGACTGTTGCTACGAAGGCATTACCACGCATATGCCTTTATCATTAGTGGTAAAGGCAAATGCGTGGTAATGGTTTCGTGGTAACAGTCACGCGTGGTTATGACCACGTTGTAAAGGCTGTTTCCCAGGTAGAACAAAACTATCATAATGGATCCAGTTGGTTTGCTAAATCCAGTCTGCTATAAATATTTGAGGATGCAAGAAGCAGAGAAATGAGAGGAGGAAATAAAATAGAGAAAAACACACAAGGACACCATACAAGAGAAATTTACTAGGAAGTTTAACTTGAAAATGTACACCTCAGTTTAGCGAACTTAAGCAAGTAGGCACATGAAGGCCAGAAATTATGAATAATTTGTTAATCTACTGGGATATGCGAGAAGAAGGATAATGAAATTAAATGTAAGGTCATTCAATGGAAAAAGGGTGCGTATAAAAAACCAAAATTAAAAAAATGAAGAAAAAAAAATGGATGCCATAATCAGATTGCATACATATTGAGAGGTTCAGAAACATGCCTAAAATATAATAAAAACAACAATATAAATTATCAGACAAGAATAATTTGATGTTTAATTAGAGAAATAGGCCAATGAGAGTACTCACTGGAGCAGGAAAAAGAAGTGAAGATGGCTAAATCGTGCCTGTAAATTCAGTCGGCTATGAAAGCTGGAGGGTTTAATGTCGCATGCGGTCTGTTCGAGAAAGTGATTCCTGGGTGATTTTAAAATCTGTGGGTCCGGATATAGATGAGACAGTTCAGACCGTACCGGAAATGCGCAATAATGGTCACCATGTTTGGATGGTGTATAACTCATGTTTAGACGGACGGTCTATGCGGTATAAATGGGAAAGTGATTCCAGTGGTGATTAAAAGCCTGTGTCCAAATTAGATGATGTAGCATGGGCGGACATATTCAAAGTACGCACTGTCATCATGTTGAAAACGAGTCTTTAAAACAACCCTCATGCTTCCAAGGTAATCAGAAAAGAATCAAAATAGAAATATAACCATGAAACGAGCTATATGCCACTTTATAAAGGAAAATTGTATCAAAAAGTGGTCAACTGTATGTTGCTAATTAAGCGTTGGAGAATATGTAAATGCATTCTTAGACGTAGGAATGTGGCTGCCACATTGGAGTGGTGTCCAATGAAGCATGTGAGTGCAGGAATACTGTAGATTAGTACTAGATCGAGAATTTATATAGGATAGAGAGGGAGTGAAAGAAATGAGATAGTGCAGGAAAATTTAAAAGGGAATCAGCAGGAGATCCAAGTATACAGTTCACATCGTTTCAAGTAAATCCTGATAGGAAATACATTTGTGCAGATGATAACAGCCAAAATCAAATTCATCTTGCACCAATTGATGAATTCCGGTAGAATCACACCTAATTTTCTAAGCCCAGGTTAAAAAGTGATAGGACAAAGCCAAAGTAATAGTTACAACAATGCATGCAGTCTGTAGTAATACAAGAGATATTGGTTGACATTTGACTTAGTCATTTTGATTAAGTTATGGTCAATGACTGACAATGCGAGGCAAGAGAAAAATTATCAATGAAATCTCTGGTATGATTTAGTTGATAGTTAGTGAAAACTATTTGCACAAAGATACAAAAACCCTCAGTATGCCCAATTCCAAACTGATTTAGTGGCTCTGATGAAAAAGTGGTGTAAAGCCAACTACATATTGCTCAAAGACATCTGGTGACACTCGGTAGAGAATAGTGAGACAAATTAACATAATGCAGTGGAGATGTTTGTGTGTGTGGGGTTAAAGTACCATATGTAATTCAGGAGGCCAGTGACACATGAACGAGTAGACTACAGAGGAGGTTTGGGAGGTGTGTGAGTAACAAGTTCTGAAATGGAGGTGGAGAAAAGGAAAGTATTAATGAAATATGAACAGATGGACCTGAACTGCTACCATCTGCAGATAGGGGCCATGGTCCAGATATGCATCTTAAATGCCATATAGGTGAACAAGTTGACCCACCCCGAAATGAGAAGTTTGAGGGTTACGGTTTATGTCCTAGCGTTCCGATTATATTGCTGACACGTAAAAGATACAAATGCTGTGATATTTAATTGAGTCAATTCCGAATGTTTGGATCTTTAATTGAATGTTTTAATCTTTAATATATATTTTTTTAAACAATGTAAGCAGTCTTATTGTTAAAAAATCTTTCCTCTTTTTCTTGGAAGGTTAAAAATCTTAATTTTATAAAGGCAAGTAAAAGGTCAAATTCTACAAAAACTGTTTACGCTAGAATATTTTAACTATTAATATGAGCCATCAACCAATAATATGAAATACAAAAAACTATTTTCATGCAGTGTTCATGTTCCTATGAGAAGGACCTTGCAGATGTTGGTGATATAGCCAAACCCCAAATTACTAACTAGAATCTTTGCAGACTGAATAGCAGATGTATTTATATTCGTAAGAGAACTGACAACACAGTATAGGTTCAAGACAAATAAGGCTATGGAGCAATTAATAGGAAAGTTAACCACACTTGAGTTGCACTATGCCCTGTTTTGGGCAGTGCAGTCTCAAAATAACAGCCAGTTGACTACTTTCTTCAGGATATACCATCACCACAGAACTGTCAGAATTTGCAAGCCTCAAATGTATTTGTCACAGTAAGGATTCTCCTTCCCCAGTTGAGGCCAAATGGAAGGTAAACGTGGGCTGCGGCTTTTCATATAAATAGTGGGTTGCGATCTGTGAATTTACAAAAGAGGTTTCTTTAAATGCAAGGTATCAAATGATTCAGTATACATTTCTTACAAGAAGCATTAATGTGACTTAACATCCACAAATTTAATCCTAATTTCAAACTGAGCTTCCCCAGACAAAATGCTTTGAACATGGCATTTTATAAAATATCTACTTGGCCAAAAGATAGGTGGTTTCCTCAATCTACCAGCTCTATTTAAAAAAAAAAAAAAAACCTTCTCCCAATTAAAGGCATTCAGCAAGGTGACAATTTAGGCCAGCATTCTATTATACCAGCTGTGATAACATACTTTTCCATTATGCTAGGGCAGGGTTTGAGTTCTAACAATAATTATTATATCCATACACACACACAGATACATACACACATATACACACACATATACATACATACACACATATACATACATACACACACACACTATACATGTATATCTTTGAACAAATCCTATCGTAAATGGAAGGAAAGCGGCACGTCAATTCTGTCCACAAGTGTTTATTCGTGCAAAACAACGCGTTTCGGCCGAAACGGCCTTTGTCAAGTTTACATGACAGATTTAATGTGGCCAATAAATGCATATGACGTCATCAAGGACAAAGAAAATTTCTACAAAAATATCGAATAATCAATTTTGTGTAAGTCCGTATTTTTGTTCTTTACAATTCTCATTGCATATCATAATTCTCTGATAAATAACAATTGATTATTATTATTAACAGATTTGTATCGCGCATGGCTGCCCCAGCGACGGGGCCTCCCAGCGCTACCCAAAACAGCATACCGATAAGTAGTGACAGCCTGGGAAAGGAAGAGAGAGTTACGCTGGGAAAAGCCATGTCTTTATGGCTTTCCGGAAGGCTAAATGATCTTGGAGCCCTCTGATACCAGTAGGAAGAGAGTTCCAGAGTTTGGCAGCCAGAACTCTAAAAGAACGACCCCCCGCTCTGGCTCTTAAAACTCTAGGGTATACACCAGCCCTTGGTCAGCTGACCGTAGGCACCGGTTCGGGACATAAGACGTTAACAAGTTTGATAGGACCGGGGGGGGGGCTTGTTTAGTCAAAATTTTGTGGGCGATACATAAAGTCTTAAACTGAATTCTTTTCTCCACCGGTAGCCAGTGTAATTTGGGTAGAGATCTCGACACGGAGCAGGTTTTTGGTAGCGCTAGTAAGGTGCGAGCTGCTGCGTTTTGTATTCTCTGCAAGCGCTGAATGCAGGATTTGTTGGCACCCAGATAAAGGGAATTCCCATAATCCAATCTGGATAAGATTGTAGCCTGTACAATAATCTGCCGGACTTTGGGCTCAAAGAAGCCCAATAGAGATTTTAGCCCTCTCAGAAGCCCAAAGCATGTCCCTGCGACTACTTTGGATTGGGTGTCAAAAGAGAGACCTCTATCCATCCAGAAGCCCAACTTCTTGACTGCCTACTTCGGCAAAGGAGCTGGTTTAAGTTGGTCTGGCCACCATTGCTCTGACCACAAATCGCTATCTCTTCCAAATATCAAAATTTCGGACTTACTGGCGTTTAGCTGCAGACAATTTGCTGTCAGCCAATTGGCGACCGCCAATAAATCCTCCTTGAATTTAATAAGATTTTGTTTACATTTCTTGGAGAAGGCGATAACTAATTGGGTGTCGTCGGCATAAGAGCCAACGACAACCCTCTGCTTTTTGCTACCGCTGCCAAGGGTTGTACATAGATATTAAAGAGCACAGGGCTCAGTATCGATCCTTGTGGAACCCCATGTCTGATCGCCGACTCCTGGGAATGATAGGGTGGTACTGTGACCCGAAACGTTCTGCCCTCTAGAAAGGAGCGAAACCAGTCCAGAGCCAAGCCCTCGATCCCTATCTCCTGTAGCCTGCACAGTAGTATTTCATGCGAGACAGTGTCGAAAGCGGCACTTAAATCTAAGAGAATTAAGGCCGCAGAATTTCCATCATCTAAATTCCTACGAATTTCCTCTGTCACTGCCAGCAGAGCCGACTCAGTGCTGTGGCGGGCTCTGAACCCGTTTTGGGAGGAGTCCAATATGGCCTTTTCCTCAACAAACTTTGTCAGAATATTATTGACATAGGATTCAGTGACCTTAGCTAGAAAAGGGAGCTGGGAGATGGCACGATAGTTGCCCGGTTCAGATGGATCTAGCAATGCTTTCTTCAGAAGAGGAGTCACTTTAGCGTGTTTCAAGGCTGATGGTAGGCACGCTGAGGTTAGGGATATATTAATTAATTCCCTAGCCACTGGTAAAATAAGGTTACAAAATTGGTGGAAATGAGCTGGTCTCAAGGCATCAGCTGGAGAGCCAGATTTAATTTTCAGGCAGATGTGCTCAATCTCGATGAGGGATAGTTGGGGGAAGGAACGCAGTGTATCCTCCATAGAGCGTCCCCTGTTTTTGTGTCTTTCCCTCTGATCGATATTGGCTGGTGGAAAGCTGTTATAGATTTTATCTACCTTGTCTACAAAAAATCTGGCCAGTTCATCGCACTGGTTGTTGGAAGTAACCGGTGAATCGGCTTTTGAATTTACACTTTTCATAACTTTAAGAAGAGAAAAAAATCGTTTTTGATGAATTGTTACTCTCTAAAATTTGACCAGCAATATACTGAGGAAGTTTCGAACATTTTCTTATCAAATTCGATCGCTACGGACAATAGATCTGGTGGAAAGACTTTGCAGTCAGTCTAATCCGTTATAGTTTATATCTATACACAATATCTATTGTGTACGTAATTTCTGGCATAATGGATAGTCATCTAAATTTCTTCTATATAAGTGAATAAAGTGCCCCAATTTAAAACCACAAATTCATACGATCTTATAACGGTATGGTAAAATCATATAGCCTACATACTTCATATTATAGTAGATTTTTTTACCTTCATATAGCCAGTCAATACATTCATGATCCATTAAAATTGGACAAATGTCCTATCCCAAAATTGAGATACTGATTCATCATTCTGACATTATACCATAACCGTTTGTTTAATGCCGGGCAAGTGCCCCATTTATAAGTCAGATATATAGCATGTGCTTACTGAATCTAGAAATCCAATCGTGTTAGGATGTGGTGTGTTATCATGTGTTATAAGTGTCCCAAGATAAAGAAGAAGACATATTATGATAAATGATAAATAAAATAAAAGAATTGTGCTATTAAAACATTTCCTCCAAAGGATAATATTGCGAGTACATGGGATACCGTAAATTTAGAAAGTTCAAGGAACTATACTCCAATATGTGTTGCCAATTCCTCCTCCCTGTTCAGACCAAATGGCATCCTGGTATGCAGAGCAATTATGTAACGCGATTCGAGGATGCGTAACTGTTTTTCTCTATCGCCTCCCCTAATCTGTTTCATTATTCGGTCTATCTATCCCAAAGAATTTGAGCAATTTGTTATCACGGTTGTGTGTGCGGCACATAAAGGCAGGCATACAGGGTTTTCCTTGGCAGTCTCCCAAAACGACACATTTATACATACACACACACACACACATTCATACATATATATATATACACACACATTCATACATATATATATACACACACATTCATACATATATATATACACACACATTCATACATATATATATACACACACACATTCATACATATATATATATACACACACACATTCATACATATATATATATACACACACACACACATTCATACATATATATATATACACACACATTCATACATATATATACACACACACACATTCATATATATACACACACACACATTCATACATATATATATACACACACACACATTCATACATATATATATATACACACACATTCATACATATATATATATATACACACATTCATACATATATATATATATATACACGCACATTCATACATATATATATATACACACACACATTCATACATATATATATACACACACACATTCATACATATATATATACACACACATTCATACATATATATATACACACACATTCATACATATATATATACACACACACATTCATACATATATATATACACACACATTCATACATATATATATACACACACATTCATACATATATATATATATACACACACACATTCATACATATATATATATATACACACACATTCATATATATATATATACACACACATTCATACATATATATATACACACATTCATACATATATATATACACACACATTCATACATATATATACACACACATTCATACATATATATATATATATACACACACATTCATACATATATATATATACACACACACATTCATACATATATATATATACACACACACACATTCATACATATATATATACACACACATTCATACATATATATATATACACACACATTCATACATATATATATACACACACACATTCATACATATATATATATACACACACATTCATACATATATATATATACACACACATTCATACATATATATATATACACACACACATTCATACATATATATACACACACACATTCATACATATATATACACACACACATTCATACATATATACACACATTCATACATATATATACACACACATACATACATTTAAACATATATACACACACATATATATATACACACGCACACAATTTATACATACATATACACACATTTATACATACACACATTTATACATATACATACATTTATACATATACATACATTTATACATATACATACATTTATACATATACATACATTTATACATATACATACATTTATACATATACATTAATTGAAATAAAAGAGGGTATTTAATGGTTGCCGCTGGCGTCTCATTTGAATTACAGACCGCCCATGAAGAAGGGCGAATGGCCTGAAACGCGTCGGCGGTGAGATTGTTTGGAGGTCGTGAGGGAGAGATGCGGCCGTCATGGATCAAGAACGGCATGCGGTACGGGGTATCCTTATGTGCATCCCAGAGACTCACGTCAATTCCCCTATTGAATTGCTTTTTTTCAAATGGACTGTATGCCAGCACCCCACATGGGGTTTTGATTGTAGACAACAACTAGCCCCAGAATTCATTGTGATTTTCCATTGGGAATTAATTGAAATAAAAGAGGGTATTTAATGGTTGCCGCTGGCGTCTCATTTGAATTACAGACCGCCCATGAAGAAGGGCGAATGGCCTGAAACGCGTCGGCAGTGAGATTGTTTGGAGGTCGTGAGGGAGAGATGCAGGCTGCCCTGGGTTGTGCCTCCACCCGAGGGGTAACTCTTATGCAGCATTCATACATATATATACACATTTATACATTCATACATACATTTATACATACATTTATACATATACATACATTTATACATATACATAAATGTATATATGTATGAATGTATAAACACACACACATATATACACATAGGCACAGTTTACAAATGGCCTTTATTAAGGGCAGCTTTTTGACCACAGTATTGCTATGAATATGCCATTGCTTTTGGTAGGCGGGAGTTCTGATTAGGGCAGAAGTTCTCACTGCGTCATTCCTCAACTTTTTTTCTTAGTTACGGACTAAAGTACCTTATGAAATGTTTTGGCAAGTTTATTTTCAAATATCTACTCAATTTCACAAAATTAAACTGTAATTAAACCCAGATAATTTGCCTAGGTCGGCCAACTGAGTATCAACAAGACAGCTTAGTCTGACGTTCTCAACTTGGGCACATTGCATAATTTATGGGCACATCACTTCATGTCACTGCACCTCAGGTCCATGGTTTGCCATAATTCAAAATTGGTTTACATTTCACAATTAAATGAACTTTGAAAGGTTTTGTAAGGGTCAAAATATTATGGTCCCTATTGTCAAAGCTATTTACGCCTGTAAGTGTGCTTTATCTGTTAACAAGCTGATTTTGCACTCAATAGGATTTAGTCGCATTAAGTATTTCTTGTATGAGAAAATCCATTTACAGGGGTTAATGGTTGCTAATTTACTCATGACAAGCCAGGGGTAAAAACGTTTTGCAGGGCGGGAAGGGATCACACCCTCCAAATAATAAAGTTTGGTAGCAGAGAAAGGAGTGGCTCCATTGGGGAAATATTTTCTCACAGGAGAAAAAGAAAGAAAAAAAAGTGAACTTGCATTACCTCAGAAGGTTTTCACATAAGCAAATGTACATGTGTATGTCTGCTTCATGCCAAAATGGAATTCACAAACGTATGGTTTTCAGGCCTATCTTTTCAAACCTGTAAATTCCTGAAGTCTTAAATCTGTACCAAGGTCCTGAAACAGTAAGTGCACTTTTGTGACTCTTTAAGAATGGAACCCTTAATATTTTTTTTTTTTTTTAAATGTTGCCCCAAAGATTTGAAACCGATGCTCCTTTATCATATTGTTTTTAAATTGTGATCTGTATTAAACATCTTTTTTATTAGTGAATGCCTTAGAGACATGGTATTTAAAGTTGTCCATTAAAATTCCATGACAGTTTAGAAAAACTGTCTGCAACTTTCTTCCGTTTCCAAATTGCAAATATTTGGGATTTTGCTTTTGGTTGTAAATAAGCTTGCTGTTATTCTTCTGTATGTATTTGCATACAACCAAGGAGCAATCTAAACCACTAATTGTTCCGTTTTGTGAACATGTGCACATATTTCTGTATTGCAATCACTGTCAGTGATGCAAGCTGAGCTGACATCTCACTATTTCCATAGAGCACTCCCCTTAATAGTGTAATAGCTTTGCAAAAGTGAACCATACTATTGTGAACATCTTCTATGTGTGGATACATACCTTCCCTTAAAAGAAGGCAATCCTCTTTCTCACAACTACACTACACACTGTAAATTGGCGCCAAATGGGTTCTCCGACATGGGTTAGGTCTACGTGTCCTCTAGACAAAATTAACATAAAAGCTTTTTGCTCGAGCCCAAACAATACACCAGGGTCATCACGAAGTAGGAATTACATATCACTGAATGCTGAAAATACCGTTTTTATTTCACTAGATCTAAGAATACTTTAATTAAGTTTGTTTTTGTAAAGGTCTATAAAGGAAATTTACAATACAGCGCTCCTAGCAACATCTTCTAAATTTTCACTTCAAATAAAGTCTCACGGTCACCATTTGGGTCTTGGCGCATAAATTATAGCATTAAGGTGAATGACAAAATATCCTCCCAACTATG
Organism: Calotriton arnoldi; assembly: GCA_963921515.1. Classification (NCBI taxonomy): domain Eukaryota; kingdom Metazoa; phylum Chordata; class Amphibia; order Caudata; family Salamandridae; genus Calotriton; species Calotriton arnoldi. Next base: position 692,513 of record CAWUFW010008704.1, read on the forward strand.
TAGCACAAACCAATATTTTAACACTATGCAGTGAGATTGAAGAGTGCTGGTGGTGCACTGTTCATTTGATGCATAGTCCAAAAGACTACAAGAACTTCATTAACCAAAATAATGATTGAAGCTAGAGCACCTCCAATTGGGACATTTATGATTCTTGAAATGTTGCTTTGATCCAATACGACTGAATTCGCCCAGTAAACTGATAATCCAACTGAAAGATCTGAAATGGTACAATACCGAGATTGTGTCTTCCTCTTAAGTCAATGTACTCATCACCAATTTTTTTTAGATTTTCTTAAGGGTGTAATGAAGCCGATGAAAGATTTTAGATGAATATATTAAAGAACAATAACTTCTAAAATGTTATGTAGAAGCCATATTTGCTTCTTGCATCCACAAACTCAACCAGTATTTCAAATTGTATTTGAGCCATAGCTTAAAAAAGTATGGTACTACTTAACAGGGAACTTGAGATACAAAAACCATACCCACATCACTTTCCATCTTACTACATATAGCCTTTTTACATCAATAATAATCAGTTAAATCAGTAACTTCCCTTCGATTTCTTGAAAGGTGCAAAAGGATTACATTTTACCTGGAAATATTTTGATTAATTGACATTCAAAAGGTGTTAACTTATTGCATCTCTGGATCACTACCGTTTTGCAATTATATTACACCAACATAATACTTTAACAAAAGTAGTCAACAGCAATGTAAAATATTCTTTTTGGTCTTGCTTGCTATGTAATAAAACCAATAAAAGTAATGCACTCAATGCCTAATATGAAGTTAAGATATACACCCTCCACAACCTCAAACTTTTAAGACTTCAGACGCAAAGTTATAGACCTATTTCTCTTATTGACTCAACAGTCAAGATTCTGGGGGGAGTGATCCTCTACAGGATGACCGACTAGCTAGAGCAACATATTTTCGAATTTACATTTTGGGTTTAGGCCTGGGAAAAGTACCATAGACTAATGCCTTAACCTCCAGATGAGAATAGGGAAATACACGGTGGCTAAGAGAGGTACACTGCACTGGACAGTTATGGATTTAAAGTCCACTTTTGACCGAGTGAGTAGATCAAAACGGTGGCCTCGGTTGATCAATCTGGGGGTGGATCACAATATTGTGAGTTGTCTGCATGAGCTCCATTTGGATCTTTCTGCCGTCGTAAGAGAATCACAGCGGCAGCCTTTCTTTACCGACCAATGTACATAGGGGTGTGAGACAGGACTGTATATTAGCCCCTTTGTTATTCACTTTATACATAACAAATTGGGCCCAACTCTATGTACTGAATGTAGTGATGTTCCTCTGGTGGGTACCCCGTTTATACCAATGCTTCTCTATGCAGATGCTGTGCTGTTGCTAGGACAGATGTATTGCTCCAACGTCTGCTGAATGTTTTTATAGAGTTTATTAACTTGTTGGATTTGAGCACTAACTTCTTTATGTCCCACACTATGGTAATGGGCCCAAGAAACCGAATCCAGAGAACGCAATATGGAGATGGTATTGAAATAACCAGGGTACCCACTTTTTCCTATCTGGGAGTTTTGTCTGATGAGAGGGGTTCATGGGCTCCATTACGTAAAGCAAACAAATTCTATGTCAAGAGCTGTGGTTGCTATCCTTGACTTTGCCTAAAGATTGTGGGCCAAACCAGTTCTGGCCCTGTTGTAGATATACAAGGCAAAATGTATTAAACGCACTGTACGGTCTTATATTGTTTTAAAAACTTGTCCTTCAACAGAACCCTATTTACTAGAGACTACGATAACCTTATGATCGTTTTCTTTTAACCAGGTTTAGATGAAATCTTTTACACTGGTTGCTTGCTGTAACCCAGGGGAGACAAAATGTGGAGGATCTGGGTCCCTGTACCTGTAATAATTTCTCCTCGCAGGATACACTCCACTTTGTGATGTTCTGCGAGCATTATCTTTTACTACGTCAACGTTTTATTCTACCACTACTAAAAAGGAAAGGGCTTTGTACAAGCTAGACTGGCACTGATTTATCTCCAGATGCTATTGAGTTGACAGGAGTCCTTTTATGTTGCAAGTTTTTTAGTGGCTGCAATACGAAATAGAAAAAGGTGTGGTCTGTAAGAATATTATAGTGCCTTTATGTTTAGTTCGCCCCTGGTTGAGATGCATGTTTATTGTCGTATTGCGTTTTTTTACTGTGTTGGTTTTTGTGATTATTTATATGTCAAGAAAGGGGTCACAGCTATCAGGTGACCAATAATGGAAGACACCTAATAGGTCTTCATTCACTTTATCACAATCCAAATATATTCTTGCAAGTTTAAAGTATGCAAAACATTGTCAATAAAATGTTATTTTCAGCACCATATACCAGAATTCTTAATGGTGAAGGCCCTGTCAGAAAGTAATGGCTTGTAAATGTCAGGTTCACAAATCAGCTTGGTGAAACCTTCAGCTTGTCACCATGGTAATAAAGAAAACATAATCAAGCGGTTTCATAAATGCTTTATTGCATCTGTACACAACCACTACATCAGGATCCATCAAGAGAGACTGCCAACCGCCAAATCTGTTACAGGTGTAGGCTTCAATACTATTGCCTTTCCAGCCGCCCAATGATGCTTATATCACCATGTTACAGAACACGAACACGAACACACACACACGAACACACACACACACACACACACACACACACACACATTAATTTATTGTGTATATAAAGCGGTCAAGGTTGCAATAGCTATAATCAAATTACTGTCACTAACTCAGCTTCTAAACACTGCTACTAGATACTGCTTTGTGCATTTTACTGAGCGCCTTACTGCTTAGCGAGTTTGATTGATGAACTAATACAGTCATGCTGTTACCCTTCCGCTCCGATGCTCTGTACACTGACCACCCCTCCAAATGACTGCAACAGCGAAAACACCTGCACAGTCCATGCCGGAAGAACACCCAGCAGTTCACGGATTACAACATTCCACTACTTGCTGCCTTTAGACTGCATGGTAGACGCACTCTCTTTTGGATACTCCATTTCTGGCAAATTCTTGGTACAGATGCAACAGCAGCAGAAATGAGACAATGCTGCTGATGTGGAGTTCTTGTGCTTTCTCCTATGCAACTGCTTCGGCAATGGACTGTCTTCCAGGAGTAAATTGAGGAGGAGGGTGGGCTGTTGAGGAAGATTCACATAAGAACAATGCTGCTCTGAAAGTACCAAGGACAAGTTTTCCACCACTTGCGCAATCTCAGTCCCTTTCCTGTACATTACCAACCCCACACATAGCTCCTGTTCATTTTTCAGGACATGCAAGGTATGGCAGAGTAGGTGTTTTGAAGGAAGCGGAGCAACGACAGGGTATTGTAATCGCCAAGTTTTCCTTACTTAAAGAAAAGAAATATGGGATGGGGCGCCTGCCCAGACACAGCGCCAAACCGTCGCTCTTAAATGGTCACCGAGCATTACTTACCCCCAAAATGTCCTTCCCCACACTTGAGGAGCAGAAATTCCATTAGATCTATAGATTGATGGATATATATATATATATATATATATATATCCATCAAACAAGGTAGCCCCAAAGGAAGAGGCCACAGGTAGATATATTCCATCTTTTATTGATGTCAGCTACAGGCCGGCAAGACACCAACAGAAACATCACATGAGCCAGGCGCGTTTCGGGTGTTCAGATCCCTTATTCATTGACATTTTCTCCGCTTGTAACAAGATGGATTGCGCACCTTTTATCAATCAATAGAACCTGCCCCAGTGGGCGGAGCCATTCCTATTGCCTTCTGGTCCTAGTAGTGTCACAATGTATTCTCATGTGAGTCCGTCTTGCTATAAGCATACAGTATCATAAAATATTTACCCCAGTGGGTTGATGCGTCGTTTTGTTTCGCCAGCTGTCTCTTTCGTGCTGCACATCCTGGAAACACTGTTCTCATGTTATGTAGATGACGCCGGTAGGGTCCGGGATGGCGCCAACCGGCGTCATCTACATAACGGGAGAACAGTGTTTCCAGGATGTGCAGCACGAAAGAGACAGCTGGCGAAACAAATAGAGATATATATATATATATATATATAAATAACCTACTGGCGGTCGCCAGTAGGTAGTTATAGTTAGGACCTTGTTTCTATTCAAAAAGCGTTTTGTTTTTTTCCCCCAATATCTTTGGCGCCGTTTGACAAGTCTTCGTGAAATTTTCACAACTAATGGCCCGCTCAGGTCAGCTCCTGTCTTGAAAGTTTCGGGGCGATTCGTCAAGCGGGGGACGAGAAAAAAAGGGTGGTCCCAAAACACGTTTTCCCCATGTTAATTTCCATAGGAAAAACTTAGACAAGGCTACAGCCCGAACTGCTGAACGGAATTACACCAAATTTGGCAAAAAGGTAGCTCTTGTTTCAGAAAGCGCCCTTTTTTTTTTTTTTTTTTAAATGGTGTAAATCCATTCAGTAATTTTAATATTAAAGGAAAAAGAAATTTATATATCTGGGCGGAGCCTAACCACACATCTCATCGTGAGATCTGATTGGCTGTCAGCACTTCATCCAAGAAGTGTTGGCAGCCATCTTGGGACCAATATACATGATAGCACCCCATTAAAATGCATTGTAGTGAATGGAAGGTTTTGAGGGTCACCAATAGGAGAACGTATAAAGGGTGATAAGACTTTAGTTACATTATAAATCATTTGTTGATGGTAACATACTAATTTTAGGAATTAGTGGTGTGTTCTAAGGTGATTATACCCTGTGAAAAAGCCTTCTGCTGGGATATCATGAATCATGTTTGAGAGAAAACTATTTTCTCATACTTTTCCCATAGAGGTTTGGAAAGTGATCTAGAAGCTAAAATGAGAGCATATTTTCTGTAAATTCACATTATCTTTCTCAGTCATGTGAGAATGAAGTCTGACATTCTCAGTAAAACATGTACATCCAACAAGGGCAGAGACTGTCAGTTGATTCCTTTGTGTTCTACTGCAGCTTCCCAGAGTGTTCTAAAGAACAACTAGAGCGCTAACAGTCTTACTTATGACAAAAGTATGGCACACCTGAAGCCATCTTGATTGGAATAAACTGGTAACACTTAAAACATTTAATTTAAAAAGGAACAAAATGAGGGGGTTCATTTTGTCATAGAAATTATGATTCTATGTCAGGACTGGAGGCGAGGATTATGCCTTCGCTCTTCGCTTTATTATTACAGCAGGCCTTAGAACAACAACAAGACTACCTTTCCCATGAACCTTAGGGAAAGCTGTAGTCAACAAAAAAAGGACCAAACAACAGTCCATCGCTATCCAATCAGGATGCATCAGTCCACACATAGTCTGCTCTCAGTGTCCCTTCCACCTCTTTCTTCGCTGCTGTGCAGCCGAGATAAGTGCTCTTTCCCTCATTACTGTGCTATTACTGGGGTTTCACTGTTTTAGCGTAATTTGGGGTTTGCTGTGCTGTTGCGCTTTTAGGCGTTCACTGGCATTGTTTGTTTGCGCTGCCTCGCGCTTCTGTAATTCCTTCCTTTCAGGTTTTATTGTGTACTTAATTCCTGTCAGGTTTGTTAATGCGTTTAGCGTTAGGCTCCGGCCATTGCGCTTTCGTTTTCCCGCTTCCGCGGGTCCTGGTTTCTATTCTTGACTTCCTTTCAGATTGGTGCTTACACCGTCGGTGTTCTTTGAGGGGACGAGTGCCGCGTCCCTCACAGGGCCACGGGAGCGGTTTTCGCTCCTACGCGGCCGTCTGGTGTGCTCGCGGCCTCCCGCCGACAGGGGGCGTGGTAGGCTGTTGCTTGGGCGCGCACATTCAATCCCTTAAGGGTTTGTGCGGCACCCGTAGCGCAAGCCTGGCCTGAGGCATAACGCCGTTTTGGTGTAGGAAAGCGCGGTCGTTCGCCTCTGGCGGTTTTGACGATCTGCGTCCACGCTCCGTTGGGCACATCTTCGGAGTCTGTATTTCAAATTTACACGCTCGTGAGAGCTATTTTTTGCGCGATCTCGCGCTGGTGGGCACTGGGCCCAGGCCAGTTTGCTGTTTGTTTTTATTGCTTCTGCACCAGACTGTTAGTGCCCAGGGGGGTCCCCCCTATACTTTGCGAGATTCGCATTTAATCTTCCGGCTGACACCCAGCCCATTGTAGCTGTGGATTCTTCTGCAGCGTAGTCTGACAACCAGATCTTTCAGTATGGAGTATGGTTATGATGATGACTACCAGGGAGGTGATAACGCCCTGTCAGACCTCCAGTGGGACGACGAATTTTACGAGGCGGCTGACCAGTCAATTTATAGAGCTGTGGGAGAAGCTATGTCCCCACTGGAAGCGCGGCTCACGCATAAGATTGACCAGGCCCTTGCACGTCTTGCTGCGGTCCCTGCGCCACAAATAGCGGCCCCTGTGCTGCAAGTGCCGGTTCCTGACCTTTCCTCTTCTCCGGCCAAGCGCGCACGGGATGAGAGTATGGATGCTAATGCATTTGACCGCCTTAAAAGAGCTTTTTTGGCTACTCAGCCACCTCCTCGTGACCCTCTTCCTCCAGCCGACGCCCCGGCTGACTCCAACGACATGGGACCGGGTCCCTCACAGCCAGCTCCTCCTCCTCCTGCTTCTGACATGTTTGACCCCGATGAGATCGTCCATCTACGCTCTTCGGAGTGGGCTCCTGCAGATAAGGTGGCGGAGTATGTAGCCATGCGCATCCGCAAACCGTTGGAGAAGGAGGCGCGTAACTGCCTCCGGGCAGAGTGTCCTCGACCTTCGTTGGAAGGCAAAGTCGCCCTTACACCGGAGATAGACCCGCGCATGGCGACGTTTCTCCAGAAGTTCATCCGTGATCATGGAGGGCTTGTCAGGACAAGCTCCTAGATGTCTTGGGGCCCCTGACTAAAATTCTTGATATGGCCGAGGAGGCCAAGCTCTCCGGTTCGCTTATTTCTCCGGACTGCCTTTCCAGCTGGGCGCAGAGAGCCATTGTCTTTTTAGGGAACGCGAATTGCGCGTTATCCACCGAGCGCCGCCGCTCTTTGTTGATTAAAGTTGACCCCAAGCTTGGGGGATCTGGCAGAATCGGACGCAGGCCCTGTTGCCCAAGGTGGTCTCTTTGGCGACCCGTTCGTCAAAGAATTAGGCAAATTTGTTAATACGTTTACATCTTTAGATAAGGCGCAGACCACCATTAAAAAGGTTTTCCCCCGGGTTTTCAGGGGGGCCGGTCGAGGAAGGGGCCGCTCGACCGGTCGAGGCTCCCATCAGCAGCAAAGAGGTCAAGACTCCTCCAGAGGTCATTACCAGGATCAAACCCGGTTTGGAAATTTCTACCCCACCAGGGGTCGACGTGGCAAAGGACGTGGATTCGGCGGAGCAGCGGCCTCTTCCTCAGGTGGGTGTCATTCCTTCTTCCCTCTTAAAAATAGGGGGGCGGCTGGGGACTTTTTTCCAGGCATGGACTTCTGTCACGGGAGACCCGTGGGTACTTCAGACAGTTCGGGGTTTTCACATAGAGTACCTGGGAGATCCCCCCAAACAGGCCAGACCCCGCCCCATCTCCTTTTCTCAACAAGATTCAGATTTGGTAAGCGAAGAGGTGTCCTCTCTCGTGCAAAAAGGCGCTGTGGTTCCTACGTCGCTTCATCCTCACGGGTTTGTCAGCAATCTGTTCCTAGTGGACAAGCCGGACGGGGGCAAGCGTCCCGTGATCAATTTGAGCGAGTTCAACGAGTGGCTGGTTTACCGCCACTTCAAGATGGAGGGTATTCACCTCCTTCGGGACGTTTTACGCCCGGCGGATTGGATGGTTCGTCTAGACCTGAAGGACGCCTATCTAGTGATTCCCGTGTTTCCCCCACACAGGCGCTTCCTCCAGTTTATCTGGCTCGGTCAGCCTTACGAGTTTGTCTCCCTTCCCTTCGGCCTATCATCGGCCCCTTGGTGCTTTACCAAGGTCCTCAAGCCAGTAGTGGAGTGGCTGCGAGCTCGTGGAGTGCGGATGATTGTCTACCTCGACGATCTCCTCCTCACGGAAGCTTGTCTCCGGCAGCTTCTTCTTCATCTTCAGATGGCGGTGAACCTGCTCCAGAAGCTCGGTTTCGTAATCAACGAGTCAAAGTCAATGCTCTCTCCTTCTCAGAGCATCACGTTTCTAGGCTTTGTGATCGACTCCAGGTCCGCCACTCCAAATCTTCCCTCGCGGAAAATAACGAAGATCCGTCACGAACTTCGGCGGACGCTCTCCAGGCCTCAGATTTCTCTCCGAGACCTCGCGCGCATAGTGGGCTTGCTCTCCGCCTCTATTCAAGCGATTTTCCCGGGGCCCCTGCACTATCGGGCTTTGCAACGTCTCAAAGCCTTACACCTCCGGAGAGGGCGTCCCTACTTTCACAAGGTGGCCCTTTCAGAGGAGGCCCGGGAGGAGATCCACTGGTGGCTTCAGCACAGAGGCCTGGAACGGTCGGGCTATTTTCGGTTCTGCTCCCGATTTAGTCATCGAATCAGATGCCAGTACCTTAGGCTGGGGGGCCCGGTGCGGCGATTTCTCTACAGGAGGGTTGTGGTCTCCAGACGAGCGGAGGTTACATATCAATTGTCTAGAACTCATGGCGGGTTCGTTCGCGGTGCGTTGTTGGACGAGGGACTTCATACAGTCCTCGGTCCTGCTGAAAATGGACAATGTTTCCGCGGTCCGTTACATCAACCACCTGGGTGGAACGAGGTCCAAGGCTCTCTCCGACCTCGCAGCAAGCTTTTGGCAATTCTGCCTAGACCACCATGTTTCAGTGACGGCAGAGTACCTCCCAGGGAGGGAGAATCTGGTTGCAGATTTCCAGTCTTGCAATTTCAGGGACTCCAGCCTTTGGAAACTGGACACAAATGTCTTTCAGACGTTGGTCCAGGTGTGGGGTCCGTTTTCGATAGACCTTTTCGCCTCCCGGCTAGACTCCCAGCTGGAGACCGGATCCCTTGGCGGAAGCTACGGATGCGTTCCTACAGGATTGGAGCCGGGAGGAGGGGTACGCGTTACCCTCCTTTGCGATGATCACCCGGGTGACAGCCCAGGTCCGGAGGCAAGGAGCAGAGATCGTTCTCCTGGCCCCTCTTTGGAGGTCTCAAGTGTGGTTTCCGGTTCTTCTGGAACTTTCTTGAGATTTTCCAATCCTACTCCCCCTCTTTCCAAGTCTTCTGCTCAGTCCCGACAGTCTAGCCCATCCTCTAGTTCTGCAGAACTCGTTGCGTCTGGTTGCGTGGAGGATTACCAGCATCGCTGGGAAATCCCTGGCCTTTCGGCAAAAGCTGAGGAACTCATCTTGCGAGCTTGGGCAGACAGTACAGTCAAGCGGTACAGATCCGCTTGGGGCCGTTGGTCACGTTGGTGTCTGCGGAGGGGTGTCAATCCCATGGAGGCTGATGTAGTTTACATCCTCAATTTCCTGGCCCATTTGGCGTCTAAAGGGTTGGCATACAGGTCCATTAATACCTTTCGTTCGGCCATTTTGGCGGGTCATCTCTCCCTGGATAATTTGCCTGTTGGCGAGCATCCTCTGGTCTGCAAGCTTCTTCGGGGCATCAGTTTGTCCTTGCCCCCGGAACCGCGTTATTCAGCGCTCTGGGATGTGAATCAGGTCCTCAACTTGGTTTTATCCTGGCAGCCAAACAGGTTCTTGTCCCGTAAACAGCTGTCAGCTAAGTTGGCAATGTTGTTGTGCCTTATTTCCTGCCGACGAGTGTCGGACGTCCAGAATATTTTCTCCTTCGGGAGTCACTTTTACCCTGCATAGACGCACTAAGTGTCATACCCGAGTCATCTCTTATCCGGAGTTTCCAGACTCCCCAAAGTTGTGTGGGGTGCGTTGCTTGAAAGCTTATGAGGAAATGACAGAGGAGTTCAGGACTCCGGGCGAGCGACAGTTGCTCATTTCTATCATAAAGCCCTTCAAGGCGGTTTCTTCTCCTACCATAGCCCGCTGGGTTAGGTGGGTCATGCAGGAGGCAGGCATCAGCCTCAAAGATTTCGGTGCTCACTCTGCTCGAGGAGCGATGGCCTCCAAGGCCCTTGGCTTAGGTGCTCGTTTGGAAGATATCCTCAACACAGCCGACTGGTCCTCGGACTCTACCTTGAAGAGGTTTTATTTCAAGCCAGTACTGGACATGGCCCACCTCGTGGTGAGCAAGCTTTAAACTAGCATAATCCTCGCCTCCAGTCCTGACATAGAATGAAAAATTTCCTAGCTATCTTAACGGAATGTTTCAATTCTATTAAGGACTCGGAGGCGAGGATTATCCCACCCCAGGGATTACTGGCAGATCTCCCACCCGTATGGCAGTAAGTAAATCTTTTCTTCCTGGTCGGTGGGTTATTGTTTTACTCCTGGTTTTGTCATGTGATGCATAATTGGTTTGATACCTTATGGCTCTTGTGCTCTTCCTGCTATGGTTTAGGTATGCCTCATAATGTCATATATATTGTGTCATGGGTTTTTCTCCGTGACCTGATGGTCACTTTTTTGTTCCTCGTAGGGACCGATGCGGGTAAACAGGATGCTTAAGAATGGTGCTCCGGCTGACTTGGCGCAAAGAAAGAGGAGGAAGGGTCACTGATAGCAGACTATGTGTGGACTGGTGCATCCTGATTGGATAGCGATGGACTGTTAGGATTGGTCCTTTTTTTGTTGACTACAGCTTTCCCTAAGGTTCATGGGAAAGGTAGTCTTGTTGTTGTTCTAAGGCTGCTGTAATAATAAAGCGAAGAGAGAAGGCATAATCCTCGCCTCCGAGTCCTTAATAGAATTGAAACATTCCGTTACGATAGCTGGGAAATTTTTCATTAGTGCTGCAGAAAGAAAAATTAGGGCACATTTTCAGTGACTTCTCAAATCCTCTTCTATTTCATTAAACAATTCTGACATGCAGACTGAAACATACACTTTCAATACCAGCAGCAGACTTCCCTGGTGAGCAGTAGCTTTACTACAGTGATCTAATGAGCAACTAGAGGGCTAACATTCTGAATTTATGGCAAATGTGTGACACATCTGAATGCCTTCTTAATGGAATCAAAGTAAAAAACTGAAAGTATTTCCTACTGAGGAGACTGTAGTAAATGAGGAAATTAGGAAACTTCATAACAAATAAGTCTCCCAAGATGGCCACCAGAGACAAAAGAGCCCAAATGTAGCACAAATATCACCCAGATGTAGCCCACGTATAGCCCAGAATGGTCAGGTATTGGAGTGCTTTACATGAGCATTGGTTACATCACACAAGGACAAATTAATTTTGGTTGTAGACATGGGGAGATTAAGTGTTTTGACCAGAATCACAGAATGTCGAGCTGAAGCAGAAACTCCAACCTGGTTCCCCAGTTGCAAAGTCTGCAGCTCTGGAAGTAACACCACATCCTCTCCCCTAAGTGCAACATTTAATCAAGTGGTCAACTGGATAAAAAAACATAAAGATAACAAATAATTTAAAAGTGCTTTGTCGCTATTTGAAAACTCAGAAAATATGTCCTCATTTTAGTTTTTAGAGCACTAACCATAATTTCGATGCAAATAAGACCCTCTCATTTCTGTAATTTCTAAAGGAAATGCTCTAGGTATTACAGTTTTGATTACTTCAAGATGACATCAGGCGTGCCACACTTTTGTAATAAATATAGAATGTTAGCAATCTAGTTGTTCATTAGGATACTGTTGAGAGGCAGAGGCCAGGGGCACGGACACTGACAGAAGCAACAATTTGACCACACTGGGCAGGCAGGAAGGGCAGTGGCAGCACAACAGACTATGGAGGGAAGTGGAAAAGGGGGCAGGGACAACAAACCAACAATGCAGGACAGGCAAGAGAGGCTGTGGCAATTTAATAGACCATTGTGGGCAGAAGGAAGAGGCAGTGGTAGTACAACCATACATGCCAACAGACCCGATTCAGCCAGGAAACGCCCAATGTTTTTAAGCCCAAATGGGCTTTATTTGATCTGTCTCCTGTCTACAATCTCCTCTTTTTCAATGTAAGTCAATGGGGAAAATCAATACCCCAGTTTTTTGTTTTTCAAAATCTCCCTCTTACCAAGTTCAAAATGTTAGCAAGTATGGTACATTGGATCATGGAAGGCAGGAGGAATTGGGGTAGGGACATGGACTTGGATAACAGAGGACAGGAGGGACATGGACAGGTGCACCAAACTGACCTTACAGGGCTGGCATCAGGGTTTGCAGCAGCACAATACACCACACAGGGCATGCGGGACGGGAGTGCAGCACAACAATCTATGGAAAGCAATAGGGAGGGGACAGGACCATGCACATGGACAACAGAGAACAGAGGGGAAAGAGGCAATGGCAGCTAACTGACCATAATGGACAGACAGGAGAGAAAGCTGCAGCATAATGGACCATAAAGGGCAGGAGGGAGGGATCAGGGGCATTACAATGGAACAGACAAGCCAGGAGGGAGGGAATAGGGGTCTGCACATGTAAAACAGAGGGCAGGGGGCAGGGCAGGAGCAGCAAGCTGACCATGGAGGTCAGGCAGGATAGGCACTAGAAGCAAGACACACCATGGAGAGCAACAGTGAGACTATAATGGCATACACACAGACCATGGAGGGAAGGTGGGAGGGGGTCAGGGGCAGCTAGCTGACCACACAGGGAAGGTGGGAGGGGCTGTGGCAGCACAGAAGACCATGCATGACAAGCGGGAGGGTTAGTGGCAGCACAATGGCCATGATGGGCAAGAATGAGGGGGCAGGGGCATGCACAAAGGAACATGGAGAATAGAAGGGAGGGGTAGGAGCTGGGCACAGACAAGATAGTTCAGGGGAAGGGGCCTCACAACAGACCACAGGGGCAGGCAGGAGGAGCAGTTGCAGCACAACAGACCAGGGAGGGCAGAAGGGTGTGGCAGTAAAATGGACCATGGAGGACAGGAGGAAGGGGATAGGGGCATGGAACGTGGACAGGCAGGGTGGAGGTGGCAGGGACAGGTTACAGTCATCTGACAATGCTAGGCAGGTAAGAGGGGCGTGGCAGCTCAACAGAACACTCAGAGTAGATAGGAGGGGCAGGTCCATGGAACATGGTGGGCAAAAAGGATGGAGATGGGGCATGCACACAGACATCGGAGGGCAGGGGGAAGGAGAGTAGGGGCAGCAAGCTAAGCACAGAGGCTAAGCAGGAGGTCAATGATGGGGCATAGAATTGGGCAATGGAGGGCAGGAGGAGTGGACTGGGATATCATGCTAAATGGAGGCAGCAAATCAGACCATGCATGGCAGGAGGGAGGAGGCTAGTGCATGGATTTAGACAACATAGGATAGGGAGGAGGTGGATGGGGCAGCAAGCTAACTGTTCAGAGAAGGCGGGAAGGCCAGTGGCAGAACAGCGGCCACACAGGGCTGTAATGAGGGAGCAAGGGCATGGACTTGGACAATGGATGGCAAGGAGACGGGGGGCAGGAGCAGCAAGCTTGGGTGGGGGCAGCACAATGCCAGGCCAGGCCCTGCTTCCAACCCCCCACCATCCATTGTGATAGGCATCTTACTTAACGTTAAAAAAAAACTAGAAATTCGCTGAAAAAAACAAAGATTACAGGGACGTTATAGTTAGACTCAGATTTCACTCGTACAAAACCAGTGAAATTCAGCAGTTATAGTTACCTGAGCTAACTATAACTTACGCCCCCGCAATGCACTGCTTATGACCTCAGACATTACATCTCAAATGAGCTGTGAATGGAACTATAATCGCTAGAACTTTATTTAGGGATAGTGTGTGTATATTAACACCCCTTTTTTTCTTTTCTTTCGTGTAAGAATCACTATAATAAGCAATGTGCCCAGATCAATATGGCCGATAGCCTTTCACTTTAAAGTAATGTGTAGTCCATTGTTTATGTTGATGTTTGGAATCCTAAGTATGTTTATTATGAACAAGTCACGTTGACGAACCTACAGGTACGGCGGTCATGGGGCAAAATATGCTGAACTGACATTGTGTGCATATTAACACTTGTTTTCTTTTCTTTATTGTATCAACTCCTGAATTTTCACATCGTGACCAGGCCAATATGGCCCCCAGCTTTTTGGATTAAAGTAATATGTAGTCCTTTGTTAATGTTGGCAACTGGAGGCATTTGTACATTTAAATAAGGAAGCTACAATGATGTCTTGTATCGTTATCAAGGTTCGGACGAGACGAAACGCGTCCTTTGCAGATTAAATACTTCCAAACTACAACCCGAGTGCTGATTTCTTCCTTGTAAGAGTGAGAGGAGATTGAATACATATATATAAAATTCACTGAAAAAAAACACAGGTTTAAGGGACGTTATAGTTAGAAATTAGCATTTAAAAAACCTTAGATATTCACTGAAAAAACCACAGGTTTCAGGGACGTTATAGTTAGTCCGACATTTCACTCGTACAAAACCAGAGAAATTCAGCCGTTATAGTTAGCTCAGCTAACTATAGCTCACGCCCCTGCAATGCACTGCTGATGACATCACATATTACATCACTCATGACTTGGTCAGTGACATCACTGATGACATCTCAAATGACATCACTGATGATCTCACTGATGACATCATCCAGTGACTGTGAGGGTTTCTAAAAGGTTTAAGAATGTGATATATATATATGATGATTGTCAGTGTGTGACTGACTGTATAAGTGAGTGATTATACGTGTCTGGGTGAATGTATGGGTGAGTGACTAATCTGTGTGAATGTCTGTATCAGTCTGTCAGTTGGTGTGTAAGTGGCTGCATGGGTTGGTGAATAGGTACATGAGTGTCTATATGGGTTATTGATTGGTTGTCTGAGTACCTGTATGGGTGCCTGAGTGTCTATGTGTTGTGTGACTACCTACATGGATGTGTGAGTGGGTGATTCACTGGGTGTATGGGTTCATGAGTGCGTCTGCGAGGGGCTGTATGGGTGAGTGAGTGTGCATATGGCTGTGTTGGTAGGTGAATGGATGCCTCAGTGGTATATGTGTGAGTAACTGCATATGTGAATGGCAGTATATGTGAGTGTTGGAGTATATAAGTGACTGTATGTGAAAGTAAGTGATTGTGAGAGTGGATGTATGGATGAGTGTGTGCTTGTGTCAGTGATTGTATAAGAGAGTAAGTATGTGCTAGTATCTGTGAATAAGTGAGGTAGT
Source organism: Calotriton arnoldi (assembly GCA_963921515.1). Classification (NCBI taxonomy): domain Eukaryota; kingdom Metazoa; phylum Chordata; class Amphibia; order Caudata; family Salamandridae; genus Calotriton; species Calotriton arnoldi. The sequence continues at coordinate 707,683 of CAWUFW010008704.1, forward strand.
TTGTGCATAACTGTATAGGTGAGTAAATGGCATTGTGATTGACTGGGTGACTGACTAGGTGTGTGAGTAACTCTATGGGTGAGTGGCGATGTGCGAGTGTCTGTATGGGTGTATGAGTGCATATAATAGTGGATGTATTGATGAGTGACTGCATGTATGAGTGACTGTATGGGTGAGTGAGTGGATGTGTGTGCAGACCTATGAATCAGTGAGTGGGTATGTACTAACTGGTATAGGTGTGTCTATGGTTTCGAGAATGGTAGTCTGTATTTTAGAGTGGGTGTATGAAAGGTTATATTAGGGTGTGAGTAGGTGCATCAGAGATTAAGTGAATGATGCTATCAGTGAAGTCATTTGAGATGTCATCAGTGATGTCACTGACCATTTCATGAGTGATGTAATATGTGATGTCATCAGCAGTGCATTGCTGGGGCATGAGCTATATATATTACCTATTGGCGGTCGCAAGTAGGTAGTTATAGTTAGGACCTATTATCCATAGGAAAAGCATTTCTTGATTTGCCAATATCTTTGGCACCGTTTGACAAATCTGCGCGAAATTTTCAAAACTAAAGGGGCGCTCCGGTCAGCTCCTGCCTTAAAAGTTTCGGGATGATTCGTCAAGCGGGGGCCGAGAAAAAAAGGGGGGTCCCAAAACGCGTTTTCCCCATGTTAATTTCCATAGGAAATTTTGGAACAGGCTACAGCCCGACCTGCTGAACAGAATTACACCAAATTTGGCAAAAGGGTAGCTCTTGGTTCAGAAAGCGCCCTTTTTTTAAATGGTGTAAATCCGTTCAGTAGTTCCTGAGAAAAAAAAGAAAAATATCGATAACTGAGCACCGAGGAGTCACGACTCATCCCGAGCACGAGCTGACTTCTGATTGGCTGCCAACACTCCAAACCAGGAAGTGTTGGCAGCCATCTTGTGACTCCGTAACCGAGGCACAGGAAAAAAGGGGGGAAAAATTGAAAAATGAAGAAAAGGGGCAGGGTAGAAACACCCCGACCCCCTAGGCCTGCTCAGGGGGTCCCACAATGACCCCCAGAGCCCAAAAAAAAAAAGCATTTTTTTTAATTTATTTTTTTAAACCGAAGCGTGGGCTCCTGCGCTTCGTTTCTTAAAGCCCCTGGGTGGGCCAGGTCCCAGGGGCAATGCCAAATTAATTTGTGGGGGCCCGCAGGGGCCCCTGAAGCCCCGGGGACCGCCACTTCCCCGGCGCTTTATTATTTATGCGCGGGGGCACGCGGCCCCCCCCCGCAGCCCTGGGGACCACCACCTCCCCGGGGCTTTATGACAATGACGGGGGTCCTCGCGGGCCCTCCCCAAGCCCCGGGGACCGCCACCTCCCTGGGGCTTATTAAAATAGGGTGGGGGGGGCCTCGCTGGCCCCCCCCCCAAGCCCCGGGGACCACCACCTCCCCGGGGCATTGAATATTTAAATACAGGGGTCCGTTGCAGACCCCCGGGGACCACCACCTCCCCGGGGCTATGCAAATGGAGGGAGGGGGGCCATGCGGCCCCCCTCCTGGAGCCCTCGATGGCCCTGGGGACCGCCACCCCCCCCCAGGGCCGGCTCCTGCAATGTCCCGGGGTGCCCACCCCCAGGACATAGCTATTTGCTATGGCAGGGAGGGAGCACGGCTCCCACCCTTCCATAGCAAACTCTGCTTTGCTTCGTTGAAGCGAGAGCAGGACAACCTGCTCTCGCTTCAACAAAGCAAAGCAGGATTGCTTTTGAGCAAGGGGGGCTGCATGTCAGCAGCTCCCCTTGCTCAAAAGCAATGCCGGCTCCTGCAGGAGGCGGGGAGCCGGCGGGACCGTGGGGGCATTGGGACTCCCCCCACGGTCCCCAACGCAAAGGGCCGGCCCCAGGGGATGGGGTCCCTGGGGCCAGGAGTGGCCCGGGAGGGGCCACGCAACCCCCTCCGTTTTCTTTAAAAAAAGAAAAAGAAGAATGGCCGGGCCACGGGGGATGGGGTCCCCGGGGCCGAAATCTGCCTGGGGAGGGGGGCCGCGCAGCCCCCTCCTCAAATTAAAATATTGAAAATAATGGCCAAGCCCCGGGGGATGGGGCCACGGGGCCAATAGTGGCCCAGGGAAGGGGGGCCACGCGGCCCCACTTCCCTATAAATATATTTATAAAAAGGAGGCCATGCCCCGGGGATGGGGTCCCCGGGGCCGAAATAAGCCTCGGGAGGGGGGCCGGGCGGGCCCCATCCCGTTTTTTGTATTTGGTTTTTTTTTAAAGAAAAAGGTCAGGCCCTGGGGGATGGGGTCCCCAGGACCCCAAAAATACTAAAAAAAAAAAAAAAATTAAAAATATATATATATTAAAAAAAAGCCGGCATCTCGCCGGAGGCTCCGCCCCCTTCCTCCAGCACTCTGCAAATGCGCCCCTGGTGCGTTCTAAGTTGGGGAATTAAGTCCCTTTGAATACTGAGGGTTCCTGGGGGCCAACTAGCCCACCAGGTACCTCTAGTATGCGCCACACAGCTGGATTGCAGAGAGGTGGTCCGAGGCCACGCCCCTTTTTACACCACTCTGCAAACGCGCCTCTTGGCGCACTGCTGGTGGGGCAATAAGGTCCTATTTTGTCCTGAGGACCACAGGACACAAGTGGACTTCATCCCTTGAGCAGCAGTGCACCGGGAGCCGCGTTTGCAGAGTGGTGTAAAAAGGGGGCGTGGCCTCGGACCACTCTCAGCAATCCAGGTGTGTGGCGCTTACTGGAGGTACCTGGTGGGCTAGTTGGCCCGCAGGGACCCTCAGGAATGAAGGGGACTTAATACCCCAACTTAGAACGCGCCATGAGGTGCGTTTGCAGAGTGGTGGGTAAAGGGGGCAAGGCCTTTGTCCACCTCTCAGCAATCCCACTGTGTGGGGCTTACTGGAGGTAAGAGGTAGGCTAGTTGGCCCCTAAAGGACCCCCCAGCAGCGAAGGGGACTTCAATCCCCATCTAAGAGCGCGCCAGGGAGCGCGTTTGCAGAGTGGTGGGCGAAGGGGGCGTGGCCTGCTATGAGAACTTCGCAATCCTGCTGTGTGGGACTTACTGGAGGTAATAGGAGGGGTAGTTGGCCCCCAAGGATGTCCTTGGGGGCCAACTACCCCTCTTGTTACCTCCAGTAAGTCCCACAGAGTGGGATTGCTAAGACGTCTTCGGAGGCCATGCCCCCCTTTCTCCACCACTCTGCAAACACGCCTCCTGGCAGACTACAGGATGCGGGATGAAGTCCACTTTACTCCTGAGGGACTTTGGAGGCCAAGAAGCTCTCCTGGTACCTCCTGTAAGTCCTACGCAGCGGAATTCCTGAGAGCTGTTCAGAGGCCGAGCACCCTTTCTCTACCACTCTGCAAATGGGACTACTACTTAAAGAAGCATCTTTCTGCACCTCTGACTTAGAGGTAGTTTTAATCCCCCTGCCCTTTTATGTACTAGGAAACAAGATCCCGTTGCCGAGCAGAAGAAGTCGCTGGGCCATACACCCAAGACGAAACACGTGTTGGCTACATCTTGGCTACACGAACTACGCCAATCTGCTGTCATGAGCCATGTGTAAAACATCTACGGTTGTGAACAGGATGAGAAAATAAAGAATAAAGGAGAATACTAGCATACAAGATTTGGACTGATACTTTTTAGGATTGCTTTTTTGATAACATAAATTTGTCTTCTGCTCGGGAACGGGATCTTGTTTCATATTTGTTCTTTATGTATCTTTGGTCACACAGGATCTTTTGGATACGTGGGTGGCCGTCTCCTAGCTGTTCCCTTGAGCATTTCTTAAGATACTATTGGTATGCCGATTATAATAATGGTATTGCGCAAGGTCTGACCTAGCCACGCTCCAAAGTCACACTATAATGTACTAGGGCCTTACAGAGGAGGTCACGCCAATCACAGGGGTACCCCAACGCATAGTGTTCCCTAGTGTATGTAGGTATTTTCACTGTAGTGTTTTTTGGCATAGCACTGGCTCTAGGCCAGGTTAGTCAGAGTCAGTTACCACCAGTACCCGTCAGCAAAAAGTTGGGTGCACAGGATGACTTTGCAACAAGGCCTCTTTCTGCCCCTCTGTTGGTTCTTTGTGCACGTCTTGCTTCTTTCTGCACCTTTTTTCATCTTTCTGGACTTCTGTTGCCTCTTTCTGCATTTCTCTTGCTTCTTTCTGTGCTTTTCTTCCTCTTTCTGCACGTCCTACCTCTGTAGGCATAGTTAGAAATTAGCATTTAAAAAACCTTTGAAATTCACTGAAAAAACCATAGGTTTCAGGGACGTTATAGTTAGTTGGACATTTCGCTCGTACAAAACCAGAGAAATTCGGCCGTTATAGTTAGTTCAGCTAACTATAACTCGCGCCCCCGCAATGCACTGCTGATGACATCACATATTACATCATTCATGACATGGTCAGTGACATCACTGATGACATCATCCACGTGATAATCTGATGCACCTCCTCACACCTTAATATAACCTTTGATAAACCTACTCTAAAATGCAGACTACCATTTTCGAAACCGTAGACACACCTATACCAGTTACTACATATCCACTCACTGATTCCTAGGTCTACACACACATCCACTCATTCACCCATACAGTCACTCATACATTCGGTCACTCCTCAGTACAGCACTATCATATGCACTCATACACCTATACAGACACTCACACACCGCCACTCATCCATAGCGTTACTCACACACCTAGTCAGTCATGCAAAAAATAAATCACGCTTCCATTTACGCTTCCATTTACTCAACTATACAGTTATACAAACACCACCTCACTTATTCATACAGAAACAAACGCATACTTACTCTTATACAATCACTGATACAAGTACACACTCATCCATACAGCCACTCTCACAATCACCGACTCTCACGTATAGTCATTTATATACTCCAACTCTCACATACACTGCCTTTTACATATGTAGTTACTTGGACATGTACCACTGAGACATCCATTCACTCACCGGGGGTTGACCACAGGGCTGGTTGCAGGCCAGGCCCTGCGGCCAACTCCACACGGGTAAGGCCAAAGGCAGCGGGGGTTGGATTTACGTATCATAATTGAATATTACTTTACGCTAAAAACCTTAGGAATTCACTGAAAAAAACAAAGGTTAAAGTAGTGTTATAGTTAGGTGAATTTGTCAGTGACATGAACGTTTTGAACTAAAAAAAAAAAACACAGAAATTCACAGAACTTACTATCACTTACGCCCCCATCTTTGAAGCAAAACAAGCACATGTACGTAGTTTAGCACCCGGTGCACACAGTCTTCTTTGTTAAGTAGAAATTGTCATGCTGAGACGATTGTGTCTAATAACTCAAGGCTGCTTACAATATTTAGGCTGTAGGATCTTTGCCCTGCTAGAACCTTTTCTACTGAAACAAAAAAAGTGTGGAACTTAGTGAGTACAAGTCAACTGTCACCTGCACACAGTTACTCTTCCATACAAAGATAATGTGTTCAATCCCTCTACACACCTATGATGCATTAGGAGCACATGCATTTTGTAAACACTTATACCGATTAGCTGGACACAGGCTGTAGAAAATTAGGTAGGAAAGTAATATGGTAGTTACCCGCTACTATGTAAACTATAAAACAAACTAACACACACATTGGATGATGAGAATGTATTCAGTGATGTCATAAATGATGTTATAGAACATGTCATGAGTGATGTAATTTGTGAGGTCATAAGTAGTGCATGGCAGGGGTGCAAGTTAGTTTTCTTTGCTAACGATAACTGGTGAATTGCAGGGTTTTGTTTTGATTAAAATGTTACGTTTAGACTGGTATTTTCACCTAACTATAGCATCATGTTAACCTTCGGGGGCGAATATGAATATATATATATATATATCACAATACAAATATGTTCTTGCAAGTTTCAAGTATGCAAAACATTGTCAAGAAAATTTTATTTTTAGCACCACATGCCAGAATTATTAATGGTGAAGGCTCTCTGCAAGTAAAGGCTTATAAATGTCAGGTTCACAAATAGGTTTGATGAAACATCCAACTTGTCACCACAGAGTATATTTCACCCCCGAATGTTAAGATGATGTTATAGTAGGTGAAAATTGCAGTTAAAACGTAACATTTTAAACAAAAACAAAAGAAAACCACTGAAATTCACCAGTTATATAGAAACTATAACTAGGGTGCCCACTATGTACAGTGTTGTCATCAATGAAGTCACTTCAGATGTCAACAATGATGGTATCAATAATGTCAAACAGGTCATGAGTGATGTAATATATGAGGTCATAAGCAGTGCATGGCGAGGGTGCAAGTTAGATACTTCAGTAAACTAAAACTGGTGAATTTCAGTGGTGTTTGGAGTTTGAATAAATACATTCCAACTGACATTTTCATCGAATTATAGCATTTGTTTTTTTTCAGTGAATTTCTAAAGTTTCTTAAAGTAAAATTTTATTACTATACATAAATATGCCAACTACCTGCCATGCACGGCCATCTGCCATGCCTGTGCCCAACCCATCCCCATTGGTGACAAAACCTCCACTGCACACAGTTCTTTTTTTTCAAAAACGTATTTTCTTGATCTAGCAGCATTCTCGTAACAATCTCTTAGGAGCACAGGGGGCCAATGCGACTCCCAATAGACTCCTGTGAGATTGCGGCGCATTTGAAAAATGTTTTTTTTTCCTCAAATTTGACTGGGAGGGGGATGGGTGTCCCTCATGGACATCCGCCACAGGAGCTAGGGGTCACGGTATCCTCACGCTGCCCCCTTCTACCTTCATTATTTAAAATTTTCAGGACACAGGCATTGAGTCCCTTAGTGCAGTAAAGGTGGATGCAACATTTCTATTTGCATTGTGGCTAGCCAATCTTTTGGGTCTTGCAAGAGCCGCTCACTCCCGTGAGATCAAGATGGCCGATGGGGAAAAAAGGCTTTTGCAGCTAATCAGATCGCTCCATTATTTGAAGTTGCGTGCCCACGGGAAAGTCACAAAACTGTCCAGATACCTATCACTTTTGAACCACAATTTCTCAATAACTAGCGAACAGATTTACACCAAATGATAAAAAGTATGGTTTCAAAGTTAAGACCTAGGTTTGTGCTAAATTTGGTTTCATTCCGTTCAACCATTTTGGCTGTAGTGCCGTCTAAAATTTACTATGGAAATTGAATGGGTAAATTGCGTTTTGGGACCTCCCCACACCCTCCCCCCACTAGATGGATAACCCTGAAACTTTCTAGAAAAAAGCTGAGGTAGATTAAACTTGTTTTTGAAAAATGTGAATATTCATCAAACGATGCCAAAGTTATTAGCAAAACAAGTTGCTGCCCGTCAAACTAATCGCTTGGCCATGCTCACATAGCTATACATTTTGAACCTTAATTTCTCAGCAATAACAATGGATTTACACCAAATAACAAAAAGTACACTTTCTGGGTACAGATATAGCTTTCTGCCAAATTTGGTTAAATTCCGTTCAGTCTTATATTGTTTTTTTTAATGCATCGCTGTTAAATTTTTCTATTGAAAATGACATGGGGAAAGTACGTTTTGGGAAGCTGGAGAGGATAAAGAGAATACTGCAGACACATGACTGAGCTGGAGCCTCAAGGCACCCATAGTGCTCGGAGAAAGAGTTAGAGCTAGAGTTACAAGAGGGAAGTAGATTCTCTGTATGAGGAAGGCTTAAATGGGCAGCATGCAGATGCTGTGGGGCATTCTCCACCGAAGAAGAAGACGACTCCATCTCCACAATGTATCAATAACAAAGTGGCGCGAGTCCCCCTTTAGCTCACTTGAGCAACTTTTGGCACACTGCACAATATAAACAGATGCTTATGAGTACACCAGGCTCGGGTTGTAGCTCTACCAAAAGGAACATTGTGAAGTACTTCTTTAAGGGAACAACTCCTCTTAAGTCTGAGAACAATTACAATTGGTTAGTGATGTTGAAAGGGAGTGGCAGAGGATGGAAAATTAGCACAAGAATCAAAAGGCATAGATCCAACAGAAGCCTAAAATGGAAGAGAAGGAAAGAAATATGGAAATGCTTAAATTGAGGTATGAAGAACGCCAGTGCAAGGTGTTGCAGACCGAGCATGTGGAGCAGATTGGGGAGAACAGAAAAATCTAACACAAATTTGCTCAGATTGATGAGAAGTGAAAAGGTTGAGAGTATTGATTGGCAGAAGAGAAAGCCAAGAAAAAACTGAGTAGAATATGGAGGAAGTGTAAGTCTGCCGCAGAATGAAGAGGCACACAAGCAGAACCAGCAAATGGAAAAAAGTGGAGCGCAAGCACCTGGGGCCGATGCAAAAAAAAAAAAAAAAGCATGAGGAAGAAGAGCAAGAACAGGCAAAAAGATTACAGGGCAAAGTCAGACAGCAGAAGTCAGAAGGGTTAGTGGGAATAGGAGCTGGCTGCTGAGAAAAACTTGGGACGGCAGAAAGAGCTTTACCGAACTCAGGGAGAGCAGAACGAGAGCATCAGGAAAAGAAAAGGAACCTTCAAATACAGAGGGAGCAGGAGCAAACAGCCCGAGAGGAGGCTGTGCTCACGAAACGGAGAGGCTTTGAAAGCAAGTAGAAGAACTCAATAAAAGAACAGCAAGAAAAATTGCATAATGAGCAGGAGAGGCGAGCTAGAGAGGAGCAGGGGATGCGGCTCCAAGAGGAACAACGATCCAAGGACGAGTGGGAAATTAAGGCTAAGGAACAGCAGGCAACATTGGTTACAAACGTTTTTGATGTCACTTTGGATGTTCTAACATCTGCTGCCAGTGAATTAAACAAAAAGAAGCTATAGAGCAGTAAACCAAAGCCACCCAAGATCTGCGATGAGGATTATGGGATGGATATTAACAGTGGTGACTCCACGGATGATGAGTGCGCCTCATAAGCCCATTCCAAGTTGGGCATTCGGTAAACTGACAATGCCATGTTCCAGAAATTCTGCAACCCTATTAATGTTGACTGCACCTTCGAACACATCGAGAGCCCCAAAATCAAAGAAATGTTTTACAAGAACAAACCCCCCTACCTCAAGCAGACCAGCTCAGCAGTTTGGCATTCACCCACACTGACAAATCACCACTCGCATGTGGTTGTACAAAAATGCTAGTTACAGTTGCTTACCAAAAGTGCTGTCAGAGAGCATACTAGGGGGAGCCCTAAGTTTGGAGGGTGCTTCAAAAGGTACATGAATCTCTGTACTGGGACAAACGTTGATTAATTAGCTGAATGTGTAGAGCACTAGCACTGAGAATTGCTACAGAAATATTATCTGTTCATACTATGACCTTTGTCTTTGGCAAAGACTGTTTATAAAGACCGACTATGTACTTGTAGGCATGTCAATTCTTTACTTGGAGCTTTTTTTTAGAATGTATTATCAAAGTTTAGTTCTATAAAAAAAAAAAAAAAGTCAATCAATAGCCTGAATGAGGTAGTATAACAAGGCCAGTGAGAACAAGCACATTGCAGGTCTTTTTGTAACAGGATCCATATTCTAAATACCATCGCCCAACATGGCTGTCACTCTGCCCATCAAATGAAGCAGCTGGTTTAGTCATAGGAGAGTTAATGTGGGTGGTGTTGTCTAGTGGCCCATGGAACCTGTGTAGGACAGCGTGGCTCTTTACCCAAACACACACGACAGGGTGAGAGGATGCGCGCTAATAAGCACAACTTTTCTATTGAGTGGGTCTCCCAATGTATATGGTGAATGGCTCACAAGAAGTGACCAGGACAAGACATGAGGACAAGTGGAGCAGAGGGAGAGTAGGCATCACAACAGGATGGTGGCGCCGACCTTAATAGAGACAGACTAGCCGCCATCAAGAGACAGACACATGGAGCAATCCTCCCCTACAACAAATCCATCAACTGGGCAACCGAAACCAGATTGGATAGGAGCACTCACTACCAACAAACAGTTACAAAGCAAGCAGTCACAACAGACCTACAGCACGACCTGAGAGAAACATGGAAGTATGTTAAGGAATTGGGAAACAGAGTGAAAAACTTTGGAGGAAACCTTGATGAGCAGGTCGACGACTGAACATCTCCAAATGGAAGACCAAACCATTGTCCTTCAGGAGAAAAGCAAGGAACTGGAAACTGCTTCAAGCAAAATAATATATGCATTTAAGGAGGGAGGGCATGGGGGGGGGGGGGGGGGCTACCACACATGTCGATCATGAGCTGTCTGAGAAGGACATTGAGGCATGTCAAGAGGCCCAAGGGGTCTAATACAAGACTTATAAGAAAGCATGAGGGGCTTGAAGTTCTAGGAGCTGTACAGAAAGCTATTAAAGAGTGGGGGTGGCTGGATGGGGTTTTCCAGGGAGGGTCAACAGAGCCACATACCCATCAACTTTAGGTGTTTTCTTATTGTGTTGATGGATTGACAGAGATATGAAAGATTGGGTGGCTGGGTCATAAGACTGGGCCGTTTAGGGAAATGGTCGGAAAATTACTAAAGTTTTGGGGTAGTGAATGCTCACACCCAGTATTCACTGAATGTGAGGAATGAAAAATCTCCCAGTTATCATGAATGAAGAGGTGGAAATTACAGAACAAGCAGTGCAGCATAGCAATGGGTCATCAAAGGGGGCATTAGCTAAAGCAAATGGAGCTACCAAAAAAAGGAAAAGAAAGAAATGCTTACTGCAGGAAGCATTTAAGAGAAATTCAGTTGTGTATTTAAGACAAAAAAAAAAAAAAAAAAAAGGCCACACTACATGGGAGTGGCAATTTAATCAAGGGAGTATGAAAGAGAACCTCTAAAGAACAGACTGTGAAGAAGCACACAAAGCATGCCTGTAGAGATTGAAACCTCCAGAGTGAATGTTTAAAGCATTAATAATGGAAGTATTTGGAAATACAGTGCACAATCTTGAAATTTCCACTTAATTCTAGCAACCAGATACATGAACGTTGGAGCCGAGGGCAAAAAATGAAAATCTGTCAGATGCTTGGAGAGAGACACAAAATGAGTTTCATTTCATGAACCACCCCATAAAACTAAAAATCACATAATATTCATTTATTAGGTGGTAACCACTCCAACATATGTCTGATCAAACAACTTGAATAAACCTGCACATGTATGTGTATAATGTAGAGAGACTTGCAGAAATATAATCTAAAACTTTACCTATAAGAAAGAAAAAAAAGTGAGCCATTTCAAGAAAGTGCATACTACACAAAGATCACAGTAGATAAAATAAATGGTGAAATACCAAAAAGATTAAATCTCTAGAGGCACAAAAGTTGCCTTCTTGGTGATAATGATGTAGACTCCTGCTGTCCCGCCTTCACAACTGATTGGAAATTGCCAACATAGCCAGCAAATCTGGAAAGCCTTCTCTGAAAGAAGGATGTTACTTTAACGTGAACAAGCGCTCGTATAAGCCTCCTATCAGCGTATAGCGTATCGTTCGAGCTCAGTCAGTCCCTATATGTTTTCTAACACGTAAAGTTATGAAAGTAGGGGCGAAAACTAAAGGGTATTTTTGTCAGTATTCTTTTGTCCACTTTTTTCTCTTCTTGGTTTCCTAGTTGGTGTGAAACAATTACAGAGTACAAAAAATAGTGATTAGAGCATAGGCCCAATAGGCTTCAAACAAAGACTTCAGTAACTTCCAGATCAAAAGCTAGATCTATACAACAAGATGCCTCAACACAGTAATGTGTACAGAAAGCAAGAGCAGTGGCTACCTTTGTTGCATCACAAAACATCCACTACTAAAAAGCAAAGAGTCTTTGCTTGGTGGAACGAGCCGGTCCTGGAAGAGTCAAAAATCCTCTAAATATTATAGAAATTAAAAATGGAGATTAACCATCTGACACCAGGAACATTGCCTGAGTTACTGCATGGATGGTCCAAAATAGGTTATAAAAGTATGGTCCGAATTTGACATTCCAAATATAAATATACTAAGGCTCCAAAGATGACCAGATAGTGAAACATGTCATTTGACATGCAAGCACATGATCTAGTTTCTGTTAAAACTTGAATTGACCATTCAACCACTCGGACTTAACAAAATATATATATATATATATATATATATATATATATATACACACACACACACACACACACACACACATACAGGGACGATAAAGTTAGGCTCAGGATTCCCTCGGACAAAACCAGAGAAATTCAGCAGTTATAGTTACCTGAGGTAACTATAATTCACGGCCCGCAATGATCTGCTTATGACCTCACATATTACATTACTCATGACATGGTGAGTGACATCACTGATGATATTTTCCAGTGACTGAGTGTTTTAAAAAAAGTTTACGCGTGTTAAATATATATACCAAGGTGTATTGGTGAGGTTAGTGGGTGTATGACTGCCTGTATGGATGATTTAGTGGGTGAGTGACTGACTGTATAAGTGAGTGATTAGGTGTCTCAGTGAATGTATGGCTGAGTAGTCTACCAAAGAATGCTTAAGGCCCAAATGCAACAACATTTACGTGTGTCTCAAAACTAAAGCCTCTCCTCGAGGTCTCTCTCCTTGCTTTACTGTTGAACAAGCCAATAAGGTCCTGGCGCAGCAACCACTACCAGAAGAACCACCTAGACCCATGGTTGTGAACCGATAAACCATATTGCAAGCTGCCAGGACAAAGGGTTCTCATGCCTTCAAGTCCTTCAAACTAATGTCTTCCCTGATTATACTTTGACAGTACAAATCAGAGGGCTTCTTTCATGAACATAAAGTAAAAGAGAGCTAGGACTCAAATATGCCCTCATCTAACATGCAAAAATTAAAATCATTGTTGGCCAGTGTGCATGCTTCTTCACAGGCCCTCAATATGATTGGACTTTGGTGGAACAATGCTGCAACATAGAAGAAGGACCGACCAGTCAGCTATCATTATAACCACTTTCTCACAATCCTTGATCTGAACAGAAACAAAGCGTTTTGTCAAGTACTATTGCATCACCAACAAAAGCTCTAGAGGAGAGTGGTACTGTTGGTAGCAGTGACCCTTAAGGTCATTAACATGCTAAGAATGCAAAATGAAGAAGGGGGTTTGACATCTAAATCCACAGTCGTAGGTTTCCAATCATCTATATTCCACCAGCAGCGATCACACCACGGTGCTAACGATTTACCATAATCCTTATGGTCGAGAATGCACTTTTCTTGCTTGTGAAACACTATATATTAATATGCGATTGCCATAATTGTGGCTTGATTATTATAATGATACATTAACCTAGAAACACAGGGAGGTACCTAGCGACTCTACTTTCACTGTTAATTGGACAGTTTTACGGTCTACTTTAGGGTTGGTTGGGGGGGGGGGGGCAGTTGAGAATACCATCAGGACCATACTTCCTAAGTACACCACTTAACTATTGTTTGACCAGAAAGGTCACCAGGGACATTGCAGCTGATAATCTTTTGTCATATTATTTCCCAGCTTTTTTACAACAATTTTAAAATTCTAACTTGGAATTTTCGAGGAATGAGCTACCCAAGCAAACAGTACACTGTATATTCCATATTTAAAAGACATAATGCCCGTATAGTCCTTTTCCAGGAGGTACGCTTAAATGTATTGAATAAACCAGAACAAAACATAGATGGAGAGGACAAGTATTTTCAACTACCTACTCCACCTATGCTAGAGGAACAGCTATTTGGAAACGAATACTTAATGAAATTGGGTGAGCATTGCATGGTTTGGATTCTAAATCGGGATTACAACTGTATCTTATATCCAACACTGGACAAGTTCCACCCGCCACAGCAGCAATCTCCAGTCGTAGACAAGCAAAAGCTTTAGCAAGCTGTATACAAGATTGGTAATTAGTGGATTCTTGCTGAATTGCAAATCCACAAAATTCATTCTATTCCATTCCTCATTATTTATATGTCAGACTCTACTGTATTCTTTGTACACAGACATACAGGGTTATGTTACGCAAGCCACACAGTAAAGGCAATTTCCAACCACAACTAATGACAACTCAACTGGGGTAGGCGCCCTACTCCGATCTCTTCTGGGAAGCTGAAACCAGCATGGATGGAAGATGCTGTCTTCCACGATACGCTTAGGAAGGTGATAGAGAATTACCTTACCCTAAATGTAGGCACATCATCCCTCTTGATTAAATGGGAGGTTTCAAAACTATTCTCAAAGACAAACGAAAATTACCTCCAGCAGGTTGAATATTTACTCCTCAGCTTGAACAAGAGGCTGCTGGAAGTGCAGAGAGAAGGTAGCATTAATGCAAGTGAAAGAAAAAAATGCTGAGTTAGTCGAGTGATTAAAATGTATGAACTAGAATTCTTATTGCTCCAAAACCCATGCGAAGGCAGATTTTAAAAAAAATTAAAAAAAATAAAAAAAATAAAAGTGTGGCTTATTCACAATTGACATTTAGAAAATCTGATAGTGACAATCAAAGACCGCTCAGGTAGAACTTTGCACAAGCAGGGTGATATTGACGTAGTCTTTTATGACTACCGCAAGCAGTCTTACATTAAACCTTGGTGAAAAAAAATATTAATGGATTTCTCTCTGGGATGACATTGCCCCGCCTGACCCTTCTCTAGACTAACTATTAGGAAAAACCCATCATAGAGCAGGAAATAAGAGGAGCCCTCCTAGAGTTATAGAGAAGTAAGACCCCAGCTCAGATAGGCTTCCTGTCAACTTTTATGAAACCTACACTGCATTTTTAGTTATTCAGTTAGCAATTCTATTATACAAAGGCTTACGGCAGGAGGCCCATTTACCCCTGTACAATTAATAAGACAATTCTAAAGGCAAACCCCAAACCACACAAAGATTGCTTCTTATTTACCAATATCCATTCTGAACACCAACTACAGAATACATAGTAAATTATTAGCGAATAGACTTCTACCCCTTCTTCCAAGATAAATACATTAAGATCAGAGGGCTTTATTCCTGGCATACCCTTACTCCGATTTGGCGACTGTTTAGTATTTGTAAGGAAAGCATTGACCCAATTTGATCTGTCTGGACATAGACCTGGAAATGGCCTTTGATACTGTAAATTGGAGATATATGCTTAAAGTCTTAAAGAGGTTTGGGAAGCAAGCGACCAGCTGGATCAAGGTGCATTACTCCAATCCTTCTAACAGGCTACACACAGTCATGTTATCTCTGATTCGTTCTATGTCTGCACAGGGACGCATCAGGATTGACTGTTGTCCCCTCTGCTTTTTGCCCTTATCATTAAACGCCTAGCAACTATGATATGGGATATTGGGGAGGACTGAAGTCTCCGAATTCAAGGTATCACCCATGCCATCTTTTTAAGTGTGGATGACATGTTGATATATGTCAAGGAGGACAATATTGAGTTTCTCTCATGTCCCGACGGTCTTCCACGGAATTAACTGGACTAAATCATGCACCTTTCCTTAAAGCCCCCCTCTGTACTTTTTAATCGAATTCTCTGACATAACACATTGACTACCCCGCTGTGGAAGTGAATGATCCCTAAAGAAGTCCGTAAGTTGACAGAATCTATGAAATGGGAACTGGTGGGTATAGAGGCCATGAGTGACATCCTCCACCAAAGGGAAATGAAAACTTTAGCGAGCTTACAACAAAAATATCAATTAGCCCCCACCCAAAGGTACAAATATCAGAAACTAAGGCACGCACTTCGGAAAGACAAGGTTACTTGGACAGATAGCCCTAAATACTCTCCCTTGGTAAACTGGGTGATGCATGGTGAAATAACCCAGAAAGTGGCGTCACATTTTTTTTTAATAATAATGTTTATTGATTTTTACTTTAACGTTTGTGGACATCAGAGCACTTGAGGATTGCACGTTTTGATATAACATTTAGTACAGAATTGCAGTATTACACAGCCATAGTATATATGCAGTTATTGAAATCATTATATCAATCTGTTGTACCACTGTTAAACAAAACAAATTTTACAAACTGGATTCAACTTTGCTTATTATCAACATAAGCCTTATGAGTTTACTGAACGGACCCTTGGTGCAGGTTACCATTACGTTCATGAGAAAGCGGTGTCACAACTTAACCGTACCTTGATAACGCACGCTTGAGACGACCTTTGAGCCTTACAGGTCAGGTGGGAGGAAGATATCGGGAAATGGATTACAGACTGGGAGCCAGCCTTCATGCACCATACGAAGGTAGCCATTAAGTCTTGATTACAATTAGTACAGCTGAAAATACTGAACCGGATTATAACCGTAGTAAACTATTCATAATGGATATGGCATTGAGCCCCGAATGCCTGAGGTGAGTTTCCAACAAAGGAATATTCCTACATACTATATGAGGGGTGCCCCAAAACCGATGCCTACTGGAGGAAGTGACACAGGAGATGGGGGCAATCAAGGGCCCGAAGATACCAGGAACACCCCCAACTGATACTTTTAGGGATCTAAAACATTGTAGACATCCTGCATCGACCTCTGGGATTTTGCATACTGGAGTTTATGGTGGCTAAAAGAGACATGGCTAGGTTGTGGGGGCAAACACACATCTGACAATAGCCAAGTAAAAAGAAGGAATGAACTTGTGTATGGAAGTAGAAAGGGTGGTATTTGAAAGTAGGGGGTACCCAAAGAAATTTGACAAGGTGTGGGAACAGTGGAGAAGCTACCATGGACTTGATGCGCTATGAGGAGATGCATGAAATGGAGTTACTCTTGAACAAAGTTGCAAACCCAACCTAGTGGGAAGAAGGAAGACGAGATGTTTATGGAGCAAACTGGGGATGAACAGCCTGGGCGCTAGGGATAGAGGTCAAGGGGAAGGGGGGGAATCTCTACTGTACGAAACCATATACTGTACTGTATGTTTGGTTACATGCTTTTCAAAAAACAATAAAAAGTTTTAAAAAGTGTTCTAATATGAGAACCTGTTTTGTCTATTGAATAAAGAAGCTATTCTTTTCAGTTTGATGTATATAGTTTTTGTATCCCAACATGAAGTTTATCCCTCTGTTGAAGGACCAATCGGTCCAAAATACATTGGGGGGGGATGAAGTACGATTGTTTGATGGAGATCAAGATTCACATTTGCTACCTGGGTAAAACATAGCCTCTATCATCGTAGTCTAGCCCATCCGATATACACACAACAATGTGCCAAATGTTTTTCCTACTGAGATGTCTGTACTATCTGAATATATTCATAGCTTATGCACCGTGTAATTATATAACTTGCTTTGTAGGTACGATACTATAAAACACTGAAAAAAGTTTTTTAAATTCACATTAGTTATTTTAACATTCTAACAATTAGGGAAGATCAAATTGTTCAAGAAAACAAACTAAGTTTGATTTGTAGTGGCTACTACGCTGTAAAAGTCAACAATAAAAATGTATAAAAGTATAATGAACAGGTAAATTAATATCTGGACATTGCAAATATGGATGAGTTCAAGCATTGTTATTGCAATCATTTAGCTGTGCACCTAGGGATTATTCCCCAGAGAGGAGATAGCATGGCATACCCCGTAGAATACATTTCATATTCATCCAACATTGCTTCTTTACGTCAACATTACAAGATGGCATCCATAAAAATCGAGACTACGATCGTTCCGCATTCATCTCTAGGATACGCTTGCCGACTGCCGATAAGACAGAATCTAGAGCTACGGCTGTTGAAACTGCTACTACGTGCCTCGTGCACAGAGTAATACTCCAGCGCACAGACATGCTAGCACTACGTTGCTTTCCATTTAGAGTTGCGTTAAATACCAACACAGACATGTGGAATCGGAATTATCTACCTGTCACCATTTGTTTTGCTCTACTGAACTTTGAAAGCTACTAAAAACCTAACTGTTTTTAGAATTAATCAGCGCTATTTGCATTGAAGTTATTTGCTGCTGACCACTTTCAACAGCTATGTCTGAAAGAGATTGTCTCTGTATAGTGGATTTAGCCTGCATCAGACCCTCAAACATGCTGCACCCAGTTTTAAAAAAATAATGAATTTTGAAGATTTAATATGGATCTTTTGACTGATCCCATAAATAAGAGAAAAACATTAATTCGATCTGAAGTATAACTTCAAACAAACAACTTATTACATACTAAAAGTCATCATATAGTAAGATGCGAAAAAAAGCTCCAATCCACAGCAAAATTAGTAGTGGAAGAAACGGGAGGAAACACCTGATAAATACTGAAAATAAAATCAAACTACCTGAGAGGTTGCACCACTCCTGTAATAGTCAATCTGTCTATGTCAGACTCTCAGGACACAAATAAAATGGAATCACCAGAAATTAAGCTGGCACATGGGTGGACTTGAAGAAGGCCAGAACATTCTGGGATGGTAATAAATCCGGTAAACTGATAGCCAACTATGTTGAAATTCAAGGGGAAAAAAAAGGTTATTCACTCTAAACTGAGACAGGAAACAGTTCTATGAATGACCAGTTATAACTACAGACTGTAAAATCTTTCCGAACAATGCTAATTTACTATACATAACCTAGGCAAATCAAATGCAGTCGTTTTGAGACAAAAAAAATCATTCCTAGAAACAAAGGGTTTCTTTAAAAGCTTAAATAATTAAAAAATAGATAAATAATCACAGCTATAAATTTCCTTAGCTGAAGATAAAGCTCCAGGACTGAATGGTCTCCTAAATATTTTTTTTATGAAACATTTAGATGAACGCTGGTTCGACATATTAAAGCCCTTGTGCGCAGGCCCCACTGTATTGCTATTATATGAGTTATCTTTTAACAAAGCAAGCAAATACATGACACCCAGTCTAAATTCAGAGTGTAAGATTTATGCTAGAAACTCTGCCAGTGGACTGACCCGGTCCTTGCATTATAGCTACCGTCAACTTAGAAACGTTTCATGAAAATAAGACTGAAAAATGGCTTTTCGCACCCTATAAACCAGGTTCGATGCTCTGAAATTCAGGTGGCCACCATTTAGTTAGACATGGAAAAGAAACATGGCTGTGTTTTGAGACCACCCTGTTAAGAGATAATATGGAAGACTCCTCCTTTAGTCGTGCTATGCCACTTTATTGTAAACCCACAGCAATGCCAGCTCAAAAGGGATGAAATCTGATTATTTCACACTAAAACAGGCTATCAGGCAGGGTAGAGAAGGTCCCTACTTCTCTTCCTTTTAGCAGTCAAGCACATTGTAAGGGCCCTACAAGATAAGCAGCAGTTTTGCGAGTTTGTCAGGCTACAAATTGACTGCTTATATAGAGGAGATCCTTTCCCAATCTTGACATACAATCCTCATAGTACTACATGCTATTCCTCGGTATCAGGATGCTACCTTAATCAACCCGAAACTTAAAAATTGTCAGTAAATGTACACTGTTTGAGTGCTAGGACTATGAATACAGGGACAAAATGGCAAAGAAGTTATATAAAATACTTTGATCTTTTTATACTTTTCTACTTAAACCATCTTTATTAAATGCTTTTACCACCTCCTTCAAAGCTGAAATCACAATCGAGAAAAATCACCAAGACCAAGTCTTTGTCTCAGATATTCCAACACGGTGAGGGAAGAAAACAACCAATTAAGCTATTACTCTAATCTATATACATTGTCAATATTATCCAAGAGAGGTCCCTCGAACTTCACCCCCATAAGTGGTTGCATCTATAAAATCATTAAGGCCTACAACAAACCATGGATTGCTGTATCCAAACGTTGGTCCAAGTACTTTGATTACCAAACACTGGCCTTAAGCAACCATGAATATGATAAGAATGCTGATAATAAACCTTCCCTGCACTGGTTTATGTCAAGAAGCTCAGTCCAATTCTTCTCTCTTTTAATAGATGTAAAGAGATCAGTTTATTTTAATATCTCACAATTATTATACTGTTCTCATATCAGTCCTCTAGATTCCAAGCATGTTCGTGGATGCACTGCTGTCTTGTCTAGTTGGTTACCCTTTACTGAGAATTAACATTCAATAACATTTTTGAACAAAAAAAATCTATTACACTGATCTGTGTCACAGACAAGAGGCCATTTGCAATGTATATGGAATTAGAAATATTTTAAAAACACCCGAATGACGGGTTGGGCATGTGCAACCAATTTAGCACGGTAGTAGGAAGGTGGGGAGGAGGGTAATAGTTTGGGGTTAGAGACAAATAGCTGTAGAGTTAATGTAGTTCAGATTAGTGCTCCGGGGCAGATGTAGAGAAGTTACAAGACTAGCGAAGTTAACAACCCACTTCACATACATTCCAATTTAAGTTGGAGAGGGAGAGGAGAGAAAAGAAAAGGCCTTCCCAATGGCATCCTCGGATATCCCACGAGGGTCTATAAAGATGTGGTCCTGGAACGTAAATGGCCTCAACAGAGGGCTGAAACGAACAATGGTGCTACAGTTCATTAAAAAGCATACACCTGACTTAGTCTTGATTCAGGATACCCACCTCCTAGGTAACCAATGTAAGTCACTGAATAGGTACGGATACATGCTGCTTGCACACGCAGGCTACACCTCAGGGTCCGGGGGGGTTGAAATATTGTGTAGAGCGTCATTTCCATACACTCAAGTACAGCAATGGTTTGACCGACCAGGAAGATACATGGCGGTAAGTGGCCTATGGGAGGGGAAGACCTTAAACCTCTGCTCGGTATATGCCCTTCCGGGCCTCCAAGCAGCTACTTTTGATTCGCTAGGTTCTCTGTTGCTGACGCTCCCTGAGGGACAAATAATAATAGGAAGAGATATGAACGATATTGTCTCGGGGGAACTTGACACCCTGAGAGGTGCGGTGACAGAGAGAAGGCTAGGCCCTCTGGGTGAGTTTATTCGAACCATGGGACTTAGCGAAGTTTGGAGACACCAGCACCCCGGAATAAGACAATATACACACATATCGGCATCCCATGGGAGCCTCTCTAGACTCGACTATATTCTCACCCAGGCCAATATTTTAGGAGACGTCCGCAGGGCAGCGCACATAGCACGTGGGGTGTCGGACCACTCCCCAGTGGAGGTAGTCTTAGAAGGTCCCCAGAAAGACTACGCCCTCCCCCCCAAAAAAAATTGATCCATGGTATCTTAAAGACCGAAAAATCAAAACGGCTCTTTGAAAAAGAGTGGAGCAATTTTGGGACGAAAATATAGGTTCTGTAGAATCTAAGGTAACGCTTTGGGAAGAGTTCAAAACTGTGATTAGAGGCCAGGCCCAAGCTCATATAGGAGGGATAAGAAAAGACCAAAAACTTAAAGGCCGGACCCTAGAGATGGAAATATCAGCCTTGGAAGGTCAATTGGGGGATGGTGGGGCGAACGACACTGACAAGAGACAAACTGCAAATAAAGAAAAAGGAGTTGCAAGACTTAATGGAGGACAGCGCCAGAACTCTAGCACAGGCCACGCAACATGGTCTGTATGACGTAGGAGATAAGGCGTGCAAACTGCTAGCATGGTTAGATTAAAAAATAAAAAAAAATAAAAAAAAAAAGAAGAGGAACAAAAAGTAAGTGGGTCCCCAGAATAGAAGATGAAGAAGGCCAAAGGTTTGAGATGGGTAAAGAAATCGCAGAAGCCTTTGCTACGTATTATGAATCACTATAATCCTCCACATTAGCAAAGACCTTGGACGAATGCAAGGACTTTCTTAGAGACATACTAATGCCCACACTATCTGAGACAGATAGGGAAATGCTGGACGGCGACTTAACAGTAGAGGAACTAAAAGCTGTGACATGCACACTACAATACGGGAAGGCGGCTGGACCGAAAGGCCTGCTGGTCGAATTATTTAAATTAAAGCTCGACAAAACAGCTGAACATCTACTCACAATGTATATAGAGACCAAAACCGAAGGGGTCCTTCCGCCCGACCAGAGAGTGGCAGTAATCCCCAAGGAGGGCAAACCCACTGAAAAATAGGGGTCATATCGGCCAATATCTTTGATAAACTACGAGGCAAAACTACTAGCCAAAGCCCAGTCTACACGCTTAGCGGCAGTCGTCCCATCACTCGTACACTATGATCAATTCAGATTCATGCCTCATAGAAGTACAAGGCTCAACTTGCGCCTTTGGGGTCCCACACACAACATCTGCTAATGGGTCAGATCAGACAGCCGTCCTATCCCTCAACGCTAAAATGGTGTTCGATAGTGTAGAATGGAACTACCTTTTTGTGATACTGGGCTTTGGGCCCAACTTTATTGGATGGGTGAAACTCATATTGCCAACCTCTAGCAAGGGTGAGAGTCAATTCAACTGTCTCAGGCACATTTACACTACAAAAGGGAACCAAACAGGGCTGCCCGCTGTCCCCCTTACTCTTTGCTTTAGCCCTCGAACCCCTTGCAGCATGGGTACGATGGGACCCACTGATCTGGGGGATACCAACAGGGGAGGAATGGGAAGAGCACCTCTCTCTATATGTAGATCAGGTCTTGCTTTATTTTAGGTAGCCGAAGCAGTCGGTGGACAGAATACTCCAAATCTTCCTTATCTACAGGGACTATTCAGGATATCGCATAAACTGGGATAAATCGTTACTATTCCCCCTAGCGGGAGGCACCCCGGAACTCACAAAGCGATGTGTGATACCGGTTGAACTCAAAGGCTTTAAATACTTAGGAAGCAACATCACTAGAAACCCACAAGAATTCCAACATAGAAATGCGGGAAAACAGTTAGTCCGGTTTGTTGCAGACGCCAAACGTTGGAAAACACTTCCACTTACATTAATGGGCCGTGCGGCCCTATTCAAAATGATGGCTCTCCCTCGATTAATGTATGTCATGCAAAATTACCCCAACGAGCTTCCAGACTCGTTATTCCGACGACTTGAAGCCGAATTGAGAACCCTAATCTGGAGTTGGGGCACTCTACGGATAGCCCTTCGAAAATTACAAAAAGGAGTCTACGAAGGGGGATTAGCAGTGCCAGGCGTAAAAATTTACTATTGGGCCTCGCAATTAGTAGGCGTTAATGACTGGGTGTTTTGCGACAGGGAGAAACCAGCTTATCGGTAGATAGAGAAGCTATGGTGCCTAGAGGATACCCGTCCATCCTATATGATAAAGGAAGGGTCAAAGATCTCCCGGCACACACTCAAACCATGTTGGGGGCATGGCATTGAGCCATCAAACACCTGAGCTGGGAAGGGAAGCTGACAGAAATGACCCCACTGTGGGACAGCAAACAACTCCACAGGGTGGGCACACTACACAAGTTAAGTAAGTGGGAGCTACTGGGGTGAGAGAAGCTGGGAGACGTATGGAGAGGCCATGCCTATGTCACATTTGCAGTACAGCAGCAAGAGTATGAACTAGGACACAGAGAATGGCGGAGTTATCCTTGATTGGGCCATGCCCTCAAGACCTACATTCAAGAGGGGACATCCCTCCTGGAAGCATCCCAGTTAGAGGACAGACTATTGATAGACCCACTGACTACCAAAGCCATTTCAATTATATACAAGAAAATCCTAAATAACTCACCTGGCTCCTTAGGGGCACAGAGTCCATTGGGAAGACGACTTGGGAAAATTAGACGACGAAGAGTGGGCAGAAGCAAGTCAGGGACCGCGGGAGGTAGCATTTTGTGCCAGGTTTCGACTAATTCAATTACAGATCCTTCACAGGGTATACTACCCCTGAACCACATTACACCGGATGGGACACACCGAAACCGGACAGTGCCACAGACGATGCAGACAGGAGGGATCCTTCCTTCATTTGCTGGGGGGCTGCCCAGTGACACAAACATATTGGCAAGGTATCGGGAAAATAATGGCATAAGTGGCGGGGATGGAGATCCCAGCTGACCCAAAGTGGTTCCTATTGCTGATATCCAGTGAACAGTCCTGGCCTAAACATATGACAATATGGCTTAAGGTGGCCGCAGTGATCGCCAAACGCAATATCGCCAAGCAGTGGGGGGGGTGTTGCCCCTCCTAGAGAGGCAGACTGGATCTCCAACCTTGACTAGTGTCAGCAAGCAGAATACACAATTTACTTAAGCAGAGGGTGCCCGAAGAAATGGGGAAAAGTCTGGGGGAATTGGCGAGCATATAGAGGTATGTAGTGGGGTAGGCGAGGAAGGGAGGGGTGGGGGGGTGGTCATGAACGAACCTTCAATGTAATTGCCTAATTGAAGTACCAAACTGGAATGTATGTAACTTATAAGTGCGATCTAAGAATATGTAACTGAAATGTTTACTACTGAGCACGATTAATAAAAAGAATGTTTAAAAAAACAAAAACAAAAAATACCCAACTAGCAAGAGTCCGCTCATAGCTCCCCATCCTTGTGAAACATCACAAATTACCCTAGGAAATAAGCATGCAGTTCAGGATTTCAGTCTTACATTCAAAAATGCTCACCTTAGTAGAGAATTAAAGGAGATTCTGGAGGTTTGATAAACTCCTTCAATGAAAGGGTTAGGATTTGACGTCTAGACTTCAAGTACCTCTCCATATCAATCACTAGGACTCTGCAGTTTTAACATGGATCAGCTCCCAATAGGCAGCCTCAGACACTGTTTCCTTCATAAATGATTGGATTTTAAAAAGTGCACAGTGAAATGTTTTAAGGTTCTAGCCGTAGTCACCTTATAGATGTACTATTAATGCTCACTGTAAAGCACTCCAAAAATTATACTGTTCAGCACACTGCATTTAAAAAGAAATGACTGCATTTTAAACACAAAAATATATATATCTATATATATCTCCATCTACTCAATAAAGTCTATTCGTAAAAACTATGACAAAAAAACTTTTAATCCACAATATTGCATTTTGGTTGTAACTATCCCACTATTGCGTACACCTAAAAAACCTAAACAAATTGAGAAGAAAACGAAAAGCAGAAACTTATGTCTAAACTATCAGAAGAGCAGCAGTTTGTACCTTTTAAAATGAGGAGAGGGAGACATCAGCAGTTGGTGTGACATTGAATTGCGAGGGTGGCATGCTACAAAGTAGACCAGATATGAATTGGGAGATGGGGAGGGAAAAAGTAAGGCACAGTCCCCCATGGTATTTGTTTCTATGAATATCAGATGGTGTGATGCCTGGTTCTCTGAACCGGATGGAATAATGGCATGCCTGTGACAAGGCGCATTTTCTAGACAGCCAAAAGCACCAAACTATCTACATTCAATTCCAACAGCCGCATTGCATTCTAGATTCTTACAAAAATACATACTTCTGGCAGCTCCTTAGTTCAAATATTTCTGATTCACCAAATCTACAATTGTTTCTGTGAGAAGGACATAAATCCGTTAGATAAAGCAAAAAGGTTCAGTTTGCAATACAAAAATATTTAACAGACCACTTTATAAAGGGTGGACGTATAATCATCACGTGACCCCTAGGGGGTAAAGGACAACAAGTTTCACTGTTTATTTTGTCGTCCAGATAAGAGGAATTGGCCCTCAGCAGCACAAACCCTTTGCCTGCCCATCTACAATGCAGTAGTAAGGTTGTGTTAAGGAGGATTTTATGCTACTGCTAAGGCAAGACAAAGTATTCCAACGTGACAAATGTTCAACCTTTTACAAAGGATTAATTAAAGCATTACCTTTCATGTTATTATGGCAGTGAGCTACAAGTTCATTTTGCTTTACTGATAGTGGTTTTAATACACATCCGCTTGAGATACTTTTACAAAATGTAACTATTCGTGGCTGTTAATGCTCCTTCCCGATAGTAACAGACACACAATTAATGGACGGAATGCAGAACAAATCAAAACATTCACCCCCAGTCAAGAGATCTGGGTTAGATCCATCATTCTTTTGCTCACCATGCCACCCCAGTTTAGACCTGGCCATATGCAAATCAGTCTTGACCCTGTGCCTCATGGGAACAGTCCAGCCCGAACTGCCAAGCCAGGTCCTCCCTGGACCGGAAACAAGCATCCTAGGACCGGTTTCGGGGTTTCACCCCTCATCAGCCAGGATAGCTTGAATCCAGTGGCACAGTGAGCAAGGGACCCAAATATGTCACGTTTCAACGCGTACTAATACGACGTGTGCCATTACAATGCGGATATTACTACGCCAATACATTTACCATGACCTACCTTCACAACCCAAACTTTTACCATGAACATGCCCTTACCACGCATGCCATTACAGAGCAAAGGCATGCGTGGTAAAAGCATACACTTGGTAAAAGTAAGCAAATCGGTGGAAAAAACCATAAGCAAAACTGGAGCTTGTTTTCATTCAAAATAAAATGTATCCCAAAAATATTTGCAACTTAAGGACAGTTATATGTGTTATTTCTTCAGAAGGAAGGAAGGAAGAGGAAGAAGTGAAGGAGAGAGGAAGGAGGTGGTTCGTGAAAATGTTAAGGGAAAAATATCAAATCACTTGCAGGTCTATGTCCTTGCTTAGGCACAAATGTACAAGAGTTTACAGAAAGCCTGAATTCCTGCATCAGTTTCAGATTTCCAGACTTACTCCTAGCACATTTTTGTGAATTGCATTTTTATACAAATGTATATTTTCTCAAGTGAAAATCTGTTTATAAACGCAAATTCACTTGTTAAAACTTTTTTTCTCCAGAGGGGAAATATTTTTCTCCACAGAGAAACTCCATTTTCTGCACTTAACCTTTTTTTTCTTTGATGTGCTGGGGTCCCTTCCCATCCTGTGAAAAGCTTCACTCCTGCCCTGGTCAGGAGTAATAGAAGTCCTTTTCCAAGGCAGAAAAGAGTTGGTGAGAAGTGGATGAATACCATTAAAGGTGAAAATAAAATCCACAAGATTCCCAGGGAATTCTATCCCTGAAACTACCACCACCCGGCTGCTTCCAGCACCTCGGAGTAGATATGCTCACACGAATGTCTTCACGCTTTGTAAATCCTTCAATGAGTGCAAAAACTTGTACATCTATGTCATACTTACACACCTAAACAACTTTGAGAATGAGGCCCATAACATTTTGACTTTGACATTGCAGAGTTCATCTAACTGTAAAATGTAAATGTCCACTCATTTATATTAGTGCTACTTACATGCTTACATTATGGCAACTGTAGGAAGTAAAGCAGATTCAGATGAAGCGAACTGCCCAAGAATAACACAATGTGGTCAAATGGAAACGGTCAGGCTGTGAACAGCAACACTGACTCTCAGTTAGTAACCTAGGCACTGGACCTCAAGTATAATTTGGGCTTATTTACAGTACGGTTTTGTTAAATCAAATGAATGCTTAAAAGTAAATTTGCTGCATTAATTCACAAGAATTTTTAGAAACAAAAGTACAGGGGAGCAATGGTACAGTTAGATGAGTCACATATCCAGTACTCTGATATAATCAGAATTATGGTATAATGAAATTGCTGGCATATTTGGAGCCCAACCATGATGATCAGAAAGCTGCCCTAAATAGATCCCATCATAAACAGAGGCTCTGCACAGCCTGTGAATATTCAAAGATGACACAAATACAATGCTGTCCTGTTCTAAGTCCTGTTATTCAGAGCCTTCCTAGAATCCAAACCCTAACTTAATGCACCCAGCTAAATCAGAGAAGCTACTATCAGAGTTCTGATTTAATTGTACTGCTGCGCTAATCTATCACCTCGCTGCATGGTGCGAGTGGATTTGTTTTTAAACCAAATAAGTAGATTTGTTGTCAAATTCCACAACCCAGACTTTATGATAAAGGACAATATCCATGGGAGCTTCCCCGTTCAGGGAAAAATGTATTCAACAAATACAAGTTATGACAAATGATGGGACGAAAGGGGAATTATATTTTTTGGCAACTGGGGGCAAGGATTACAGTTAGAAGTTGGAAACTCAGTGGAAGAAAAGCAACTGGAGGTGAAAAATGATCAAAGAGAGAAGCCAGGTGGAGAAATCACTAAACAATAAAGAGAGGCAAAGTGGGAGACAAGGACCCAGGGGTGTGGAATTCCTATAGCCCAACGCCCAGGACATATTGTTTGGGGTCAAGTGCAACACGTTTTCATGTTTATTTTGTCCTTGGGACAAGTAGGCCCCAACCCCTGCAGTACAAATCCTTTGGCTGACAATTTACAGTACTACATTATGGATCAGAGAAGGGTATTGTCTGCATTTACGGTAATGTGTGTGTCCATATTTTAATGCCGTTCGAACTTGTATTTATGATTCATTAATGCAAAGCATTTAATATTAGGGTGAGAGCTCTAAGAAAATGTAAGCTTGGACTACACTACTGACAGTAATTCCATTATACAAATGTGTACACATGTTTGCAAAGTTTAATATGAGGATATGTATAATGCTCTCAGACTGGATGCAAATATTTGCAGAAGCTTGAAAGCAAAATTGATGATTCTTTGCTTTCAAAATAAAAGGTTTACAGAAAAATGCAACTAGAAAAAAAAAGGTCTTGCTAAACTACTGTGACATTTTAGGTACCATTTCTTTAAAGCATCATTTAGTAAAACGTATTGATGGATGCCAGCATTTCCCAAAAGAATTCATAATGGAAAATTAGTGTAACCAGTTTCAGCAAGATTATTGAAAACATGAAAATAAACAGCCATTGGCACAGCCAATAGGTCTGACATTGGTATTCAGCTTTTTGGTTTTGTTAATGCGCAACATGTATTGACATGGTTTATGTAAAACTTTACTGATGTGGAAGCTGCAGGTGACATCACCATTACAACAAACATTGGCAAAAAGCAAAAATATTTTTGGTCTCAAAAAGCACATACTGCCACAGTAGTTCCTGGCACTGAACGAAACTACTTTTGTCTGCCGATATGCTCCTTCTGAAAGAGCAGAATGTTGTCACTTACAGTATAGCTAGCAGATAGAGAGAGATACATCTTTAATAAAAACGAAAAGTCTTTATTAACGCCAGACCTAATTAGGGGTTCCGATTCTTAAAGAAAGTCACAGAAGTGCAGCCATGGTATATACCCTTGCATTAGTGCAGATTTACGGATTTCATGAATTCACAATAATTTACAAAAGTAGTCCAGGAAATCTTACTCCTAGAAAATATTTGTGAACTGCATTTTAGCACTAGCAAATATGTATATATAGATTTGCTCATGTGAAAATCTGTTGAGCGTTTACAAGTACACTTCCCCTCCAACCACTACAGTATCTCATTCCATTCTGTAAGAACACCTTGAAGGCTGTGGTATTATGGGTTTGGTTCTGGAATGGTTTTGGTCTTTTCTTACAGATCGTACATTTCAGGTCTTTTCTAACAATGTAAGATCGCACACGCTACAGCTAACCTCTGGAGTCCCTCAGGGCTCCATCTTGAGTCCTTTACTTTTTAATTTATATGTTCGCCCCTTGGCTGACATTGCGGAAAGGTCGGGTCTGACTATCTTCTCTAATGCAGATGATACTCAGATCATCTTCTCCCTTTCTGCTGCTCGGCATCAAGATCCTTCCTTATTGCAGTGTGGCTTGAGGAATGTATCTGCCTGGCTGACCAAAAATGCTTTGAAGCTTAATGGCTCTAAAACCGAGGTGCTGATTTTGGGTAACAACCCTGAGCTGTGGGGTATCCAACACTGGCCAGACGACTTGGGCCCTGTACCTGCTCCTGTGTCCAAAGTCAAGAATTTGGGCTTTATTATTGATCAAAAGCGCTCTCTTAAACCACAGGTCTCCAGGGTTGCTTCATCTTGCTTTGCTGCTCTCAGATGGATCAAAACAAATCCTTTGGTTGATTCCACTGGCAGCGCAGAGAACTGTGTTGCAGGCCTTGGTGACATCCAGGTAGGACTACGGTAACGTCCTTTATCTGGGTATTGATAAGGCCTCCTTACATCGGCTTCAGGTCATCCAGAATGCTGCTGCCCGTCTTCTTTTTCGTCTGCCAAAATTTGCTTCCGCTTCTCCTCTACTCCATCAACTTCACTGGCTTAGAGTTAGTAAGCGTACCGAGTTTAAGTCCCTCTGTTACATGTTTCGCGTCAAATGGGGCCTTGCTCCTTCTTACATTCAAAGCCTACTTACACTATGTTCCGGCTCGACAATTGCGCTCTTCGAGTCTTTCATTGTTTTCAGTTCCTAGGTTTCGGTTGGCTCGTATGAAGGGTCGCTCCTTCTCCTGTCTTGGCCCCAGGCTCTGTAATGCCCTTCCGCTTGACCTCAGAATTGTCAATCCTTGTTGGCCTTCCGTAAGAATTTAAAAATGCTGCTGTTTAATGATTCTGTCTGACCTCCTTGTTTTTTATACTTTTTCTGTAAAGTTCTGTCTCTATTTCTGTTCAGCTGTTGCAGCCTCCACATGTACAGCGCCGGGAGACCCTGTTGGGTAGCTGCGCGCTTTATAAATGTAAATTACATACATACTTATTTCCAACCTTGGGAGAAGTTTCACTTCTGCCTTTGTCAGAAGTAAACTTCCAACACCTCTCAGTATGGGAAAAGATTAGAAAAGAGCTGTTGAAACCCCTTAAAAACATGCAAGTTAGTAGGTTTGCCCAGACTCAAAAGGGCATTCCAAGACTGAAACTATTGCTTACAGCTACCGCCAGCCCCAATATCTAGCTCTGCCGAAAGGTAGCAAAAAAAGGGAATTGGTAGTATACAAACCTTACTACAGTATGATCTGGCATAATCAGAGAGGCTATTATCAGACCTCTTACATAATAAGATTGCTGCCATAATTTGTCTTAGCACTACATGGCACTAAAGGGACAAGTAGATGTTTTTTACAGGACAAGTAGATTTATGAAGCAACCTGTCCCAAGGGACAAGCACATATTTCTACAGAAAATGATCACTACATTGGTACAATCAAAAGACTGACTTTATACCTAGCACAAACAATACTAAAAAATGTTCTATCAATATGACACAATTATGGGCAGAGAAGGATGAGTAAATAGCGATGTTACTCAATATAGAGAACACTTTAGGCACAGTAAGCTGGCTCTTCAGGTTTACACCAATTTTATCAGTTGGGTTAAGCTAGTTTACATAGTTTGTGCTGACAGAGTGTGAATATGTTGGGAAATATAGAGGGTGGGTGCTAGAGAGACACCAGTCAGTGTTGCCCACTATTAACCCGTGTCTGCCCTTCATCGTGGAGCAACTGGTGGAAAAATTGAGTAGGAACCTAGACATGAATGAGGAGCGTGGGGAAGAAGTTGACGGCCAAACTGTAAACGCTACACATGTGCTGTCTATGCCTGTATACGCTGAGAAGTCTATAAAAAAAAAAAAATGTATCTGCACCTATGCTTACAGAGAAGCTAAATATATTGACTTAGTGTACTATCCAGCCTTCAAACTTTTTTCCCTCTAGGGAAAATAATAAATGGAAATATAGAGCAACTACCTGATCTACTACACTGAAAAATGAACAAAGTCAGATAGGTTCCTAGGAATAATAATAAATCAGATCGCATCACCCACAACAAAGGTCACATAATATAGGGGAGTAAGAAATCAGTTGGTTTAAAGGCAGGATTTCAATTATCGAATTTGGGAAGGGTAGTGTTATCCAAGACAGCAACATTTCTGTTGCTGTCATGCATTTTAAGACTCGATAGGCATCTTTGCATGAAAAAATATTTAAGACCTTGACAAATTGGTAGTTAAATTGATATTGGTGGGAGCATACAGTAGATTAAAAACGGAAATCTTAAAAACACCTTTTTTACAGGATTTCTAATAATATTTATGAGTCGACCTTCAACATTCAATGGTATGGTTCCACTAAAACCTCAGCACCATGGGAGAGCCCTACAACAAGGGACATGAGGACTGCAATCATTAGAAAACCTCCTCTTATTGGAGGCAGCTCAGTCACCTTAGCTATAACATCAAATTAAACTTATAGGTGACTCAGAACAAAAAAAACATTTTAATTCAAGAGGTCCAGCCCTGGGTACTACCATCATTCAGGTAAGTGAAAAGAAAGTGAGTGAAAAATAGATGAAAAAGAGTCAGTGTCAAAATTGGTGATATTAAGTCAATATTAAATTCATCAAGTTTGAGGAAGTCCAAAACAGGTGAGGTGCATTTAAATGACAGTTCTTTCTGTATACTAGGCTCACTAAATGATCATTGAAAACCTCCAAGAGTTTCCATAGTTTTCAAGCAGAAACTAATGTCCTGAAGGAAATTATAGTTCTGTGCAGGGGTGGCAGAACAATACCTGCCATTTACAGGGCAATGAGAGCTGATTAATTTTCAAATTGGGGAGAGGAAGGACAGAAGTTTATGATAAATTGATTACTAAACACAAATGCTTTTTATACGAAATAGACTGGGATAGAGCCTACGTGCATATGAAAATGGTATCCATAAATGCTTGTACCCAACACAACACCATTGCCTCCACAAGAAGTATTTGATACGTAGCAAAACTGAAGTAAAACTAGGCAAAGTGCCATGCGGATGGGAGTGATGGAGCGTATCTTTTTCATTTAACCAACACATGCCACAAAATCAAAGAATTATGGGAGCATGTTGCGCTCAAAATAGAGCTTGCAAAAAGGTCCATGGATTAATTCTGAAACCTAAATATGACAAACAATCCATTAGGTAGAGTCCCACAAGCTACTGTTGGCAAAGATGAGACTGGAAATTACCAAACTCAAGCCCATGAAATGGACTATAAAATCATGTCTAAAAAGCATTGTCTAGTTGGAATGGTTGTCTGCAGAAGACATATACAGCCAAGTCAAGAATAAATCACAAGACAGATTTGACCAACTGGAGGAAATTTGCACAAGCACTACTCTGCCACCCCCGCCTCACCACCTTTACAAGAGAATAATCATCACCTCAGTTTACGTAGGATGCAAAAATGTACTGTGGCACTGTTAGTTCAAATGCTAACTACTTTAACAATTATACAAGTTAATGCTAAAAAGGTGTCTGGATTTACTCAATAATACTGTGGATTAGATGCAGTTCAATCTCTTATTTGACTTCAAAATGTCATGATTCTGGATGTGGGTGGATTAATTTGAAGCATTTATTTAGAGGTTGGAAATGGATGGGAATGGTTAAAATTGTATTTCCAGTATAAACAGCAGGAAAAGGGATCATGGCTGAAGAAATGGGAGATCTAACACAAATATAGAAAACCTTGTTAACTTGGGGGTAAAAAGAAAAGAAGCACTAGCATCAAAAAGTGATGAAAACAATTACCAAGATAGATAAGTGGGCACCTCTGATGAATATACTGTTAAGGTTACAAATGAGAAATCGAAAAGAGAAGAAAGCAATAAGGAAAATGATGAGGGGTGTAGTTATAGGAGTACAGTCAATTTTCTCACAGGTTGTTGTGACAGCAATAGTGAATAATTTTATTGCGTGCAGTTAGTTAAAAGCCATTACAATCATTTGTAAAAAAAAAACAATAAAAAAAATAAAAAAAACACATTTATAATAAGTTTTGGGTCATATAAAAACACATGGATTCCAATGTTATAGTAAACAATGAAATATAAAAACACACATATTGGATGAAAGGAGAAGCCTAAGTTGACCGTTATGGTACTATGTCAAATTTACAAGAAAGTCAGAGTGCTTATGCAAAAACCATATAGCAGCAATACCACAAACAACAGAGCTGTACAGCTGAAATAGCTAAGCAACCTGATGTGATAAAACAACCATGATAATAAAGATGCCTCTCAAGCTAGAAAAACAAATCATTGGATAAAAAGGTGAAAATGACAAGAAGGCACCTGGGTCCACGGCAAAGTGCTAGTGCAAAATCAAATTATAGCAACAGTGTGTCGGGGTAAAAAGTGTAGCTTAACAGGTTTACATAACACAGGAATTACTGACCCATATTGGAGAACACACAAAGTTCAATAGTTGATAACAAGTTTTCGAATGAGAGAAACCCTCTCGCAGCATTCGATAACAAATACCCTGTGTTAATGGGAAGGGCCAAATGATAGCGGCACGGCAAAGAAGTGTGTTTCTCACAGTGATCGAGGCAAATGGGCATACACTTGTGTTTGGTGAATATACTAAAGACTAAAAGAAAGGACTACTTTTAGTTAGGCGAGAAATGCAGTATTACAGTGTTCAAAGAGAATAGGGTTGAGGTACATGTTGACAGACACCCTAGAGCTCTGGACGAGCAGAAGCGTACAGGTGACTCTACGTTTCAGGGAGCCCTCCTGGCTAGACCGAGCCTGGCAAAGGAGTGCCGGGGGGTGGTAATTGGGCCCCCAATGACCCCCTTAGGCAGCTAAGCCTATTGATGGTGAGGGAAACAAATTTGGTCAGCGTAATGTTTAAATAGGTATTGTCTGGGTTAAGGGAGGCAATGGCAGTTTGCCAACACAAGCTGACTTCCAGATTGTTCCACTCTCGCCTTAGTCTTGCTTTGTACTCATCCAACAGAATAGGGCAGAGGCAGAAGATGTGTTTGAGTGATTCCTTGCACAAGACACAGCACAGCCCCTGCAGGTTGTTCCTTCTATGGGTCGGCGCCAACTGGCAAGGTGTTTCAAGAACGGCCACTCCCTAAGCCTGGGAGTCACAACTCTTACCTTAAGATGGTTGGAGTAGGTACAGGCAAGGTAGGATGAAGGAGATGCTGGCTAAGTGTTAATGACCGTCCAGGCGTGCTTCCGCTTGGCCAGTGTAGCCACGACAGAGTGGTATAACCAGAGGTGGACACATTTTTTTAAACCTAGTTTAAAGGCAGGTTGGTAGACCAAAGTTCATCCGCCTCCAAGGAGCGCTGGCAATCCTCGAAAAACTGATTGTACGTTTGCCTTGGCCCACTAGTGTTGATTTTGGCCCATACTGGCACCTCTAGGCTGCCACCCCTGGCCGCCCGCAGTTTGTGGCAAAAGTGGAGATATGCACCAGCGTTGACTGCCAACTGATCCGGGAGGCCCAATCCTAGCCTGAACTGGGCAGCGGAGGACGACCTTGGCAGCTGAAGGACACATTTATATATCCTGGTGACAAGTTTGTTCAGCAAACTGCTATCTTCATCCAGTAATATTTTGGTGCCATAGGACAATGCTGGAGAAATGTTGGCCCTCATAACTTCCGGGAGAGGAGAAAGGCTAGGCCTCAACAACGAGTTTGACAGTTTGGGTAAGGTCACCTGGAGGACCAAGGCCTTTGCTTCAATTTCCTTCCGTTGCCTTGCAAAGGTACCTCTTGCATCGAAATGTGTTGGAGTGAAGCTGAATTATGGGCTCCAAGAGCTTTTTGTGGGGGGGGGGGGGGGAAGATACCCAATTTTGTTAGTTTGAACCACATCGCCCCCTTTGGTACACGTTGAACGCCGCTTTAAAGCCAACAAAACATCAGGGAGTGCAAGGAGATTGCTTTATCACCTAGAGTTGATATTGCTAGTAAGTTGGATAATGTACTAGATTTTGCAGTGAAGCCGGTTTGGTGACAGCAGTCCAAATTAGCCCAGAGGCTTAGTTTGGGGTGGAGGCCTAACAACTAAACATTGAATAGTCTAGAAGTAAAAGGGGTGCATATGGGTAAATAAAGTACAAACCCCATGTGGGTCTGAATCAATGAAGATTGAAGGGGTTTGGAACTAAATTATGGACTGCTATGTGCAGGCACAAATTGTTTCTTGAGAGCAGTGGGATGGAAAATGCATTATATATAGAAGGCAGTGGAGGAGAGAGGGCTAAATTACAGGAATAAACAAGGCTTAAAGGTCAGTTTGCACATGCTTAACACAAGTACAGGAAAGTTGCATTCAGGATAAATCTAAGATTTTATGATTGACACAGGTGTGAGTAATGTTCCCTGCAGTGCTAACCAACCGCCCAGATTCTGGGGTCAAGAATTAGTTAGCAGAGGGACACAAATTATGTTTTAAACTTCAACCACAGGCAAGGGGACAGCATCCACTCCTCAATTAAATAGATACTGCCACTGAGCAGTTGCACTTCTCGCACCAATGACAGTTTAATAATGTAGCATAGTAAACGCTGTTCTCCTACAAGCAGAAATCGGCCCGTTATTCAGCAGAATGGTGTGGCTCCTATACAATACTCCTAGGGCCTGGGTCCGTGTCAACGGAGTTCTGTCCCCCTCCTTTCCGATACGACGGGGTACACGACAGGGCTGCCCCCTTTTCCCACTACTATTTGCCTTGGCTATTGAGGTGTTGGCCAGCCTGATGCGCTGTGACTCCCAGATTTTGGGCTGGAGGTGGGACACTGGATTTGAAGACCAAATCACTCTACGCCTACAACATTCTCCCCTTTCTTGCTGATACCTCGTCCTCCGGTCCTCGATGCCTGGAGATCCTTCACCTTTATGGGGATGACTCAGGCCTACAAGTCAACATGCATAATTCTTTGTTGGTGTAAGTGTCCGGGGACGCAGCAGTGTGACACTGGTGCCCCGACATACCTCTTAGGTGAAACTCCTTCCTCTGTTTGGAAATCCATGTGTCCCCCCCCCCCCCCCTCTCCCTGATCTGGCCTGGACCCTCAACTTTCAGCCTCTGGCTGCATCCATGGACCGTGACCTTTATCAGTGGAACCAATTACCTCTCAACTCTATGGGTAGCATCGCATTATTTAAAGTGATGTGCCTTCCTCGATACTTATACATCTTGTCTAACTATCCTCATTCGATCCCCCGGGAATGATTGCGTTCCCTGGCCTCCAAAAATGAAGATCCTTTATATTGGTCGGTAAGTGCCATCATGTGGCGGTTAACTCGGCACGTAAGTCACCCTTTGATGGTGGGCTGGGTATGTCAGATGTCTATGCCTACTATCTGGCAGCCCACTAAGTGCCCATAAATTAATGATTCATGGGGGTTGGAATTATCCTGTGTACCGCCTAGAGCTCCACCTTATAGGCTTTCAAGGATTCCTCTATCTGCACTATGGCGGTCGAATGGCCCTAAATATTCTATTGTGCACCCGCGAGCTGTGATGTGCTGGATGGCAGCGCTGCACTTTATCCACTGAGACTGCTGCCCGACGACCTGGACTCCTCTTTGGCGGGGCCCTGGCTCCAAAAAGGTGTCTAGCCTCGATGGCTTTGCCCACTGGGATCACATTGGGATTACATACTTGGGGGACGTATATCGGGGGGAGGCTTTGTTGGCCCTTCAAGAACTACAAGACGTAACACTGTTTCATACGCAGTTTTATCACTTCCTCCAGTTGCGACATGCTTTGCGGGCCCACCTTCCCTCAACAACTCGGCTTCCTGAATTTAGCCCGCTTGAAGTCAAAATCCTTATGGGACACTTGGGCAGGGGAGCGGTCTCTGTGATCTACTGCTTCTTGATTATCAAAACTA
Organism: Calotriton arnoldi; assembly: GCA_963921515.1. Classification (NCBI taxonomy): domain Eukaryota; kingdom Metazoa; phylum Chordata; class Amphibia; order Caudata; family Salamandridae; genus Calotriton; species Calotriton arnoldi. The sequence continues at coordinate 744,946 of CAWUFW010008704.1, forward strand.
TCAATGCACCCGATGGCTTTTACACCTTGAGACAGAAGTGGGAGGGCTAGGTGGGTGGACTAGACGATGATTGGAGGGAGGCTTGCCAGGCCCCTAGGGAGCTGGCAAATTCTTCCCATCTGCACATGATCCAAATCAACAACTTGTACGCAACCCATCTGTCCCCTCACCATATACTATGGATAGCCCCGTCCATTCATCTGGGCTGTGCCGGATGCGCTCTCCCTGGTGCAGATTTCTTCCACGTTGTGTCTTGTTGCCATTGTTTCTGGGACAGGGTGGGTCGTGAGCTATCAGCAGTTTTGGGAAGTTCCATTGATAAGGACCCAAAGACACTGACTGCTATTGGGTCTTTTGGGTGAACTTAGGGGGACCACGCCCTGAGAGGACTTTCATAGGGACGGCTTGTATGGTAGCCAAGAGAGCGGTCGCTAGCCTGTGGAACCACCCCTCACACCCTTCACTTCAACTATGGGGCAAGGGAGTTGACTGGTGCGTCCACCAAGAGAAACAGATATACGAGGCACGTGGATGTCCTTAGAAACCACATAAAATATGGGGGGAAATGGTGGGCTTACTATGGAATACCGTCATGATGTTTTTATGGTGTGAGATGACCGTTTTGTGTACTTCTATGCTCAAGTTGCTTTGTTATTGAGGACTATCTAATTGGATGATACTCGCTTTGTAAACTCAAAAAAATGTGGTTATCAAAAAAATAATTTAACATAGTGGTAATGCATGCCCTCAACTCATGACCCCCTTAGTGTGTGTATGTAAGTAATATATATATATATATATATATATATATATATATATATATATATATATATATATATATATATATATATATATATATATATCTATCTATCTATCTCAAGGGAGACATAAATAACCCCTGTGATACACAACGCATAAGCAAGCCATCAATAGATAATGAGAAACACACCATCGATGTCACAGAATCATTAAATTTGGGAAAGCTTAACACCACAAATGCAGAGCCTACACCATACTAATAACCATTCCTCGCACCAAACACCTCAACATGGGTCCTTTCACCCCAAATACCAAAAACCTAATCGCTGACTCTGAGAAAGGAAGATCTAAATATTCTGCCAGCAAACTTTAACAATATTGCTTTGGCTACCAACAATGAAATAGCACCACTGACTAGCAACAACAACAAAAAAAGATAATTTTTAAAAGTTCAGCACCCAGGTTTTCTTAAGTACATAATGAAGAGGGAAAAAACAGAGTAAACTTGAAAGACCTTCAAACCCCAAATACAAGCTCAAACACTGGCCCGAAAAATATACTTCAAACGAAAGCTCCCTCATTCCAACAAGAATTACATATGCAAAAAAAAAAAAAAAGACTAAAAATCTGTTTGAGATTGTATACAACATCGCTAACTCATCTTTAAAGACCATTCCAGATGCTTTGCATACCAAATAACACCAATATTCCAATTTAATTCTGGACAAGACACAAAGTTAGAAACACTATCCAAAGAACTCATTCCAATAACCCCCCAACTCTTACACAAAAAGGAAATTTATGACCAAATGAGGCGCCTTTGAACTCTACTCCTCTCACTCTTTTAAAAAAAAAAAACTGCAGCCATCACTTTTGTGGACCCTATTACAGTCTACTTAACTAAACTTTGCCAAACACATCTGCACACTCATAAATACTATACTCAAACACTTTAGGAACTAGAAAACTATCACTAAGTAAAGCCAAGTCCTAGACTTAAAAGTTAGAAAGCAGACTCTTGATAAAGGAGCAGGTCAACAACACTAAAAAATGCTCTTGGCAACCGGCATCATTTGCAACTTAAATCTCTGCTCTCTAAACATTACCTAAAAGTGATAGCCAAGTGATAAGTTATCTCCGGACTAAACTAAAAAAAGGTCTTACTTACTGGCCTTCCTAAATCAAGATAGACGCCCAAACAATTACACTCAATTTATAAAAGCTCAAAGAGCACAGCTCAAAGCATTACACCTGCATTAGTCTTCCCAACCCAGCACCTCCCAATACAAGGGGGCCTTACAACCACTCAGGTTAATAGTAAAACCTTTAAGGCAGCCGCCCGCTTACCCCGGGCGTTGCACCTCATACCACCTTACACATAGGCTTTACTAGTGAAAAAAGGCTTGGGCAGATAACTTGCTGCTCCCAATGGCTGTTGTCCACGGGCACAGCCCTCAACCCACACCCCTTAGTCACTATACGCATGGAGGCACTTTTGGTCAGATAATGCACTTAACACATCAAAACTGCTGCACTTGCACTTCTTATCGATAACGTCCATTGTTCCTCACTTACCCTGTACTTGGATGCTGCACCTTTCTTCCGTCGCCTTATCCATTACCTGTATACAGGTACTATTAGACGGAAAAGCCCCATGGCACCCATATTGCTGTATTTGTACATTACATCTGCAACGTCCACAGCACTTTTATTTTCTGCTCTTGCACTTTACTGATACTTACACTCTAACAAATAACTATTAGTGTAAGTCTGTAGCCCGTTGGGAAGGGCGGGTACGCTCAGAAAATAGGCCTCATTTTGCAAGTGCACGTTATCTATACTTCCCTGCCGCCAGCACACTTGGCACTAAAGCCTAGGGGCCAATTTTACTTTATTTTAAGTTATACGACAGGAAGTGAGACTCCTCCTTAAATCTTCAACAAAACCTTGATCTAGATGGGTTTTATGCTTTTTAGTAATGATAATGCTTTTAGTGATGATGACACTATGTATACATTTTATGTATCTTTTTAATGTATTTTGTGTTCTGTATTGCAACGGTTTAACAATCAGGCAATAAAGACTTACTCTTCTTTTTAGTCTTCATATACACACGTTGTCCATGAAAAGTATTCTGTAGAACTAAAAGTAATCATGTAATTTTCAATGTGTTTCAGTCTTTATCAATATATAAATCTCACTCCAACAAAGCATTCTGTCATCAACTGCCATCTCTATACAAAACTACAAATAATTACTTTTTTCAGCTACAAATTCCTGAATTTAGCGGTCTCATTAACTTATAGCAGGAACATAATGTCAGAAGTGCTATATGTATTAAACACTTATTATTGTAACCAGAATTGCGCCTCCTTTCGCCTGTCTGTAAATTTTCTCATGCTGTGTACAATATTTCTCAAAACTATGCAATGTGCTCTGGCATCCTTGAATAGGGTCAAGATCAGGCTATTTAAGTAGAGAATATATATATATATATATATATATATATATATATATATATATATATATATATATATATATATATATATATATATATATATATATATATATATAAAAATAATTAAACGTACAAAATGCTTGTTTGCCTAGTCACCGTAAAGACGTATAAAAACAGGTTGGTGCTTCCTATGACGTCCACAATTCAATTGTAAGCAAACTATCAATTGTAGTGGATGAAAAAGTGGATAAAGAACAAAAATAGAGCATCACACAATATCTTGAATACCAGCTTTTTTTGGTTGCCATCTGTCCACAAAAGAGGCTTCCTCATCAACGAGGGGACTTAAAAAGAAACTACTGTCACATTAAATCATATGTCTTTCATATTCCCATTTTTATCTTATTTTTCTTTTTTAAGTTGTGCAGCTTCTGTCCAGTGGCTGTAGGTTAGGGGACAACCTAGGATACAACACGTTAGGTAGCAGAAACAAATCATCATTTTAAAACAGGACTATAATAATACACATGCTTATTATTCTAGTTTGCTTATGCAACAGTTCCACAACACCTGATGCAAAGAAGCTGGCAACCTATAGTACATTTGGAAAAACACGGCTAAAGAACGAAAAGTCCATTGAGCATCAGTGTCATATTCATAATGGCCTAAATATAAAATGGCACACAGCAAAACAAATCAAGAATGCTACTCATTTTAAAACATTAAGTGCTAACCAGGTTTTCTAAAACGGGACACTTCTTAAACCACTTACGCAAAGCAAATTGATACACTCATGCATTTCAACGCAAAGTCTTAGTAATAAGTCCCAAGTTTAGTAGCAAAAATATGGCTCGCAATGAAAGGAATTACATATCAACATGGATGTTTCACTAAGTTTGCTAAATAAATTATTGGGCAGTCGTACAAGATACTTAGTAAGGCTTTCAGGAGTAGTTAAAAACTCTGCCTCATATTGTAAATTACTGTAGCGCCATTTGCTTTTTTTCCCATTTTAGCAGGCAACTGTCCTTTAAAGGCCACTCTATCGTTATGCTAGCATTTAAACTAAAAACACCTTACTTTTTTTTTCTAAAGAAAAATTAAATGTGGAATCTTATTCTATGAATGAAAATATGCCTCAACCATTCCCGCACCTACATCAGCACAACTACGCCATCCATCAGAAGCATCATCATTTGGTATAAGTTAAACTTATAACTCATCCCCCAAACATCTACATCTAAATAGGATTCATGTAAAAAACAAAATAAACGAGTGTGCATCACAACTACAGAAAAACTATTTCTTTAGTACACCATTATGTATCTAGGTATGTGGTACTTCTTAGACAGCAGAGATCTGTGTATTGTCAAAGATGAGCATAAAATCCACAAACGATGAGTAGTAGCCGGTTCAAGTACGGTTAATGCATTGTAATGATATATAGAATATATACATATATATATATATTATTTTTTTATTATTATTTTAAACGATTTGTTAGCTAAATGGACCCTATATAAAAAAAATGAATAGATTAATGACACGTCAAAAAGGAGGCAGAGGTGGAATCTAACAAGCTCAAAACAAAGGCATCCGTCTATTTACCAAGAACAAGTTCCAGAACCTCTGCCCATTAAAGCAAAGGTCTGACCTCTCGAGATTTCCAACACATCGAGCAAAAAAACTCACATGTTCCCTTTAACTACTTTTCCATTTACACTTATTTTTACTTTTCAGATGACTTAGTTGGAAAGGTAAACACATTTTAAATAAGAACTGAAGTGGACACGGACAAATCAGATACGTAACTAGAGAACCTGTGCCTTAATAAAAGGTGGCCCTAAAAATCCCTTTCCAAGCAAGTAACTCCATTTGAAGAACAGCATGCGTGTGAAATAATACTAGGAAATGAAGCAACTTTAGTAAAGTGTACCCTAGTGGATAAAGAACACAATACAAATTATTAAGTTTTCAAAAACTTCCACAAATCCTTATAAAAACTCTACCAGTATTATAATTGAGAGTCAACAGGACGAAGCTCATCGGTGTGCAACACCAAATTAAGTAAGCTATTTCTGAGTCAATCAGGATTCTTTTTAAAGTAAAGAAGATAATTAAAAAAACTGCTGTAAAATAAATCCACTATGGTAAGCCGGACCTACTATGCATGCTTCTTGTTGTCTACACAACAAATATATATAGGTATGAAGTTATAGTATAAAGAAGCCTGGCCGCACATTGCAAATAGCTAATAGAGTAAAAATTGATTATTCACAAAAGCGCTTGTCACAAGTTTACTTTTTACTCATAACAAGACTATTGAAAACCATAACCAAAGAGAGTATGCCAATGGGTCTAAAATACATGACATTATTAAAGATCCACAGGTGATGAGAAGCAATCGACTGAATAACAGAAAGTGGGAGTTGACAACGTGTGGAGACACAAGGGTTCGAGTGAATATAAGGAGGAGAGTAAAGACAGAAGGGGGAGCAAAGTCCCTAGCTATGCCGAACAGGGCAATTGCAAATTGATGGGGTGCACAGAAAATGCACAAACAGAAATGATCAAGGACCGCAAAGACACATTGTCAGGGATCTAAGGAAATATTAGGGCTAATAGACAATCAACACTGGCAAGAGGAAGAAAGAGAAGTTGAGGAAAAAATGGGGTTAAAAGGAATTTACAAAGGCGAGTGGTAGCTGTGAAAAGTCATGGGAAGAGAGTGAATACAAAAACAAGGGTGAGGGAGACACTGGCGAGAGTGACTAGATGCGATAGAGCAACTACACGTGGGCAAGGTGACTCGCGAAGAGAAGGCAACGATACTAGACAGCAAGACTAGACAGAGGGGAAACAGCAACACTAGACATAGACGAATGAGCTATACATCACTGTGGTGGTAAACTATACATAAACGACCAAACATTTAGAGGGGGTGATATAAGAAGAATTAACAAAAGGGGACGATTAAAAAGCATAAGAGAAGCAAACATCATGGAGAGGAAATGAAAGCTAATACCTGAGGGCGAGAGAACAACAAGCTTGAAGAAAAATTAGCAAATCTGCAGTTTGACAGAGAAAGGAAACAGGGACTTCTAAACTCTAACTCGGGCACTCAGGGCAAATACAACATATCAGAAGATCCTGGCTACATGTGACAGTAAATACAAGGACTGCCCAACTCATTTGGAAAGCCTTGGCTTAAAAGGTGTATGTTTTCTGACAGGCACAAAACACGAAGAGACAGTTTGGGGAGTTTCGAAGGTAGATTTTGACAGCGGTGCCTAACTACTCCTCTCGCTTTTATCCTCTCCTCACACAAGTATAGGGACGGAAAGAAACCGAGGCCTGCTATGCTGGTCAGGCCTCCATGCTGCCTGCCCAGTCCGCCTGTCATGGCGTTGACGGGCGGGCAGGCCCGGCCCTACGCCGGGAACACATACTGGAAGGATCAGCTAGGCTTGTACTATAACTCGAACCTCACTGGTTGAGAGACTAAAGGATCGGTCATACCACCTCACACAAAAAACCCGGACTAAGTATATCGCCTATTCCCGCAATACCCTTAATGTAAGACCACAGAGGCCCAGGTAGCCGGTGCACGAAACATGAAGTAAGCTGGGCCCCAAGCTGTCACACCGGTTGCTGTGGGATATCTTCGGTGGGCGACATATGACAGCAGCAAGACTGGGTGGAAGGAAGGACCTTCCGTCTTGTTGTGTAAATACAATAGCACTAAGCACGGTTTACCATGTCACATTCTTCTGCCAAATCAGTGACACTTACCACACGCCGGGAGATCCTCCCCGCGTCCCCCACTCCAGGGGAAGCAGAGAAAGGGCTGCCGGGCCGCTTCTCATAACAGGAAGCCGGACTGAGACGGAAACCAGCCAATAAGAAAAATTAAACCGAGCAGGGAGGCAGTAGGGGTCTAGCGGCGCTTCCGCCGGCTGGCTCCGGTCTGCCAGCACCACTTCAGTTCATTGCATACGACCAGGTCCCATCTTTCGGGAACCGGTATATGGACCTGCTGGTGGAAGGGTAGGGGTTTGTCCAGCTGACTTTTTTTTTTATTCCCTCCCCGGCGCCGCCTGAAGCTGCGTTTCTCGTGCGTCACCGCCTGTGGCCGGCTCGAGACCAGTGGCGCTTCATGCACCTCCTTTTAGTCGTCCGATGAGGGTGTGAGTCCCGCAACTACCTCTGAACACCGGTAGCCCCTCTACCGCCTCCCTCTCAATCCTTCTCTTGGGTTCCGGCGGGTGTCAGCGACGGTCTCTCTCTTTCCTGTCTCTCCTTCCCCCTCCCTCCCGCTTGTCTGTTTCCTCCTGACTCCGTGACCCTCCCCTCTCTTCCCCCACCAAATATGGCGGCTCCGGCAGTTTTGCCTGATCCACGGCGCCTGCCTGAGATCAGGGAAACGAAAGGTGGTTGAAGCCAAAGGATGGCCAAATGTGACCCTCACCACCCCACAGAAAAACACGCTTCTACTGTATGTGATCTTGTACAAGAACCGTGCAGTCGCGTACACGCGAGCATGGTTGTCTGGATCTCACGTGGGCAGCGTTTGATAGCGTGTGGTACAGTGAGTGTAACCATTTCAACATTTTAAGTAGTGGGCTGAGTGTTCTGTGTATTACTTCTTACCGGCACCATCGTACCACGTTTATATAGTCATTTAAAAGTGAACATTCTACAACTCGCCAACGAAGGGCTGACAGTTAAGCACTTGCGTGCTTATGCCGAGAATGCACTGCAGAAACGTTCAGCCTAGACAGGTTAACAGGGCAGCACTGCCATACAGACCATCAGCGTTCTCTGACGGTTTGATGTCAGTTGGACATAGATAATAGACACTTGTTAGTTAGTCCATTGTGAACCATAGGACTTGGGTGTGCGCGCGCACCCGCCACCTGGCTTGTGCGCAGATGCGGCACAGTCCCCGGATGCTGATGTCATCTTTTCTGCTGCGACCCTGTCCCCAGCGGACGACTCGCGCTGTGCGTGATCAAGAAAACAGATGAAGGACTAGTGCACTCACCCTGACGTATTTGACAGTTCTCGCCCCTCCTCTGCTCCAGGCCTCTCGTCCCTGCTTTTGCAGTCAATGGTGGGTGTTCTCGTGTCGGTTAACAAAGTTACCGATTTTGTTGCTATACTAGGGCGATGCAATTTATCAGTTTTCCTTTTTATTTGCTCTGTGGTTACAAATAACAATTTACGTTTAGAATATACGAGAGAAAAGCACGTTGATAGTATCTGGGATACGCAAGGTACTCATCAGGCAACAGACAATCCTGTACCAAGACGGTTTTGAAATTGGCTCCCCCCCTCAAAACCTTGCCTTTCTTGCTCTATCAGATGTGTGACAACTTTTTGTTTTACAACTTTTTTGTAGTGTTAGCTTTATCATAATGTTCCTGTTAAGTTGAAGAGGCAGAAGACACTTCTTTTATTCAAGTACAAGCAGAGTTGGGGCCAACACGTCCAGTCTCCTCGGTAGGCAGCAGGTAACCGCCAACAGTGGACCACAGATATGTAAAACCCCACAATGACTCAAGTACAAGTGAAGTTGGGGCCAGCATGTCCAATCTACTCGGTAGGCAGCAGGTAACCACCACAAGTGGAACACAAATACATAAACACCACAATGACCCAGCACATTTCATACTACATAATAACCCCAACAGTTCCGGTTACTTACCGGAAAACGTAATTATGTTGAGTCCAATATGTCCATGTCACAGTCAATACAACCTGCCCATCCTCGATGTATTGTCCCCATGTCCTACGTCCTCATCCCAGTCATTACGCCTGAGGCATACCAAAACCATTGGCCTTCTGAGAAATCCAGAGACACAACAAACTCCTCTGCACACACGTAATTAACAGCAGAAATCATCCAAGTTTATTGACATGTCATGTATCCATGTCCTAAGTCAAAACTTATAAACTAAACAATTTTAGGTCTAGACCCCCCCCCCCAAGTTTGTAGTGTCTGACAAAAGTGTGAGTAGGCGCCCAAGTGCTGCCCCACTAATATCATTTAGTGACGCACCCTGCTCCTCCGCCCAGGATGTAGAAACACTTCTAGTGGACCTCCCTTGTACTTCTTCAGGGATGGGTTTATGGTACAAAGAATATGCCAATATAACTGTCTCTCGGATTCACAATATAATAGCCTCTCTGATTCACTTACTGATGGAGATATTGGCAGCTTTGTGACCTTGTTTTTACCCCACACATCGCAAATACGTGGTCTGACTACCTGAAAATGACTAGACCTCTCCAGATACACAGAAATGACCCTTTTTACATCCAAGAGATGACACAACTACTTCTCCTCTTAGGATTAGGAAAAAATAATTTCCTTCTGCATATGAAATTTGGACAGCTCTTTAGGAATAAATGCAGAATTAGGACTCAAAATCACCCCATCCTCCAACATTTTAAGAAAAGAAGGTTTGGACAACACTGCAGCCAGTTCTCCCATCCTTCCAGCAGATGTAATCACCACTAAAAATACCACCGTTATGGTCAGTGTAGGAGGCTGGCATAGTATATGGTTTGTGTCTCGCATTAATTGCCTTGCCTTACTTAATCGCACTGTTGCCCATTCTGGCGCAACCCCTAAGTCTACCTGGGACCAATTTTTGGCCACTTGTTGAACCATTGTTTCTATAAACATTATCCCACCCCAGGTTCTAATATTGGGGTACCCTTGTCTTTTTTCTACTGGCATAATATTTGGTGCACACTTATTCAAGTGGTGCACCTTGCACTAATCCAGGCAACCATTATGGTGATTTTATTGGTCTTTGATAACCATAGAAAACTCTCAAAGTGGTAGCTATGGAGAGCAGCCTTCAGACTTATTTTGAAGGAGATTTCGCTGCTTGTTTCACCAGTTTGATCTGTAGTGTAGATTAGATGAAAAGAAGCCTCACAGTGTTCAGCAAAAATAAATCTATTTATTGCAACACAATATCACTATCACATTGGTATATCTTCTACCTGGAGATGTCAACACAATACACACAAATACTTCAAAAGCAATCGGGTAAGTAGCACAGAATACAGTGATCTCCGGGGGAGACCAAACCATATACTAAAAAAGTGGAATGCAAACTGCAAAGGAGAATAGGACTTGGACCAGAAGACCCAGAGGCGCAGAGGACACAAGGAACCACCCAAGGTAAGTACCCAGGAACCACACAGAGGCTGTGTGCAGAGTGGAAACACAGCCGTGTGCCCAATGGAAGTCAATGGAGAAATCACAGTTGCAGTTTTAAGGAAGAAGGACTCTTCCCAAAGGACCCTGAAGAAACCCTTTGGAAGACGGAAGGTTTGAGAGCCACCCCACTCGTGGATGCCACAGGAACCAGGTTACCTGCACCAGGGAAGCCGGGTGCATAAGGGTCAAGTGACGTCGGAACCTGCCGTAGACAACCATAGAAAACTTTGAAGAAAATGCTTCTAGAGAAGATGGCAAAGTAATCCGATGCAATCTAAGGGTGTATTCTGGAAGTGAAGAACCTGCAAGCAGAGGTCCATGCCACTCAGAGGTGACCAGGAGGCACGGAGACACACTGCCTACCAATGTCTGGAGGTTCTGAATAGTCGCTGGTAACCTTGTCGCTGCAGCTGTGAGGACCAGGCGACACTGAGGAAGACCAGGAGCCATGCTGCCAACTGTCCCACGTCGGTTGTCGGTGACTAGGTGGTCGGTGTCCGGCAGGAGCACCAACAAGCCTTGGTAGCCGCAACTGGCGTGGAAGATGAAAAAGGAGCATCGTTGGTATCAGAAAGGTCCAAGGGCCTCCCAAATGCAGGAGAGTCAGAGCAGGCAAGGGGCAAGCCAGGGAGCCCACTGAAGCAGTAAAAGACCCTCGGAAGGATCCACAGGCCTTGAGCATCTCATCAAAGATGAAGGCCCACAGTGCAGAAGATGTGGTGAGGATGCTGATCTTGGAGGAAAGTGATGCTTGAGGCTGCAGCTTCTTGTAGCCCAAAGATCTCTGGAGTGCAGAGACAACAAGCCCTGGGAACGACAACTTGACGCAGTGCACAGGGGTTTGGTCCCAGCGGTTCCGACGAGGAATACTCTCCTCAAAATTGCAGAGAAGACAAGTCAGGCCTCAAGGCAGTTGCAGAACCACCACCTGTGTTGCTGGGCCTCGGAAAGTCCGTAGGACGACAGGAGCAGCAGACCGGTCAGCTTTGTACCGGTGCCTGCAGATGCTGGGGAGTGACTCCTTCACTCCAAGGGAGATTTCTTCTCATGTCCTTGATGCTCATAGGTCTGTTGAAGTACCTGGATAAAGCACTGACACAGATGACGAAGAAGACTTGAAGAACGGCAAGACCAGGAGCAGCAGGAGTCTTCCTTGGTGCAGTCTCGGTTCCAGGCAAAGTCCAACGATGTCAAAGTGTCCAGACGACTGAAGAGCGACGTAGTTTCAGGGTTGAGTCTTGTCCTACAAGGAATCTGAGGACCCACCCACAGGGGAGTCCTTAAATACCCTAAGGAAAGGGTTAGGACGACTCAGTGGTCTCTTCCAGAGGAGGGGCTGGACAGAGGGGAGGACACTCCATGTCCTTTGTCCAGTTTTGCAGCAGAGCGGGAGCCAAGGGCTCCCTGAACTGGTTCAAACTCGTGTATGCCAAGAGGGCACCAACTGTGCCCTTCAAAGCAGTCTGGTGGCACTGGCTAGCACCCCCACCACAACTCAATAGACTAAGTCCTACCTGTAACTTGGTCACACCTCCCTGTGACAGGAAACCTATTGTTCTACCTTCCCCTGCTCCAGTTTTGCTCATTAGCAGGAGGGCAGAATTGTGACTGTGGTCGGCAGCAGCACTATCTTGCTTGCAGACCCTGAAAGGCTGTTACCAGGAGTACAGGGGGGTCCCCTAAGGAGCCCCCCAGTACATGGGATCATACTTCCAACACTGGAATCAGTGTTGGGGTATGATTCCAACATGTTTGAGACCAAACATGATGGGGTTTGGTGCCGGCTCTATATAGTTAGACAGCTCGTAATTACTGATGTCCACTATATGTCTAAAAATGGCTGACCGCACTTACAAAGCCTGGAGAATCGACTCTGGGGTTTGTAGGAGTGTCCTGCTCATGCAGGGGCACCTTGACACTTAAAACCAAACACCCTGCCCTCAGGATTGAAGAGCCTGCCATAGGGTTGACTTATAGGTTGTCAGATATAGGGAAACTTATATCTGTTGTGAGAGGTGCAAGCACCAACTCACACAGGCTTCAATGGCAGGTCTGTAGTTACAGTTTAAGTGAACTCCCATGGGTGGCATAATACCTGCTGCAGCCCATGGGAGACCCCTGGTGTGCCTGTGCCCTAGGTACACCAGTACCATATACTAGGGAGCTACAAGGGTACACCAGTATCCAATTGTGGAGGCACCAAAGTACTTACCATGCCAATTTAGGGGAGAAAGCACAATTGCTGGGATCCCGATTAGCAGGATCCCAGCAGACTAAGTCAAAAACACACACCAGGCAAAAAGTGGGGGTAACCATGCTAGAAGGATCCTACCTGCCTACATAACCCCCCACCCCAAGGAAAGGAGATAAGGCTAATCTTGCCCAGTTGAGTCTTTATTTCATAAGTGGCCATATAAGGAAGGTCCAACTGCACTGGGATGGTACTCCCTGTTCTATGGTCCACTGAGCACTGAGAAGTTCCTCCCCTGTAGGGGCTTGGATCCTCTCAAAAGTTTGTGGTCTCTACCTGTCAAATGTTTGAGCCAAGAGAGGGGCTTGTGGTGTGCCTAAATAGGGAAGTGAGGACCCAACAGTGATGGCCTCAACTTCTTCAGGGCACTGACCATAGCAGAGGCCTTCCTCTCTATGGCTGACCTCTACTTTTCCTTAGGAGTCAACCTTCTGCTGATTACAGCTTTGGGTTAATCCTGTCTGTCTGTTTGGAAATGGCCCTTTTTGCAGGGTTATCCCCAAACTTTTTGCTTCTTCCTCCTACATTTTCCTGACCTGTTTGTGCTGGTTTTAGGACTCTGGGCACTTTACCACTGCTAATCAGCGCTAAAGTGCATATGCTCTCTGTAAATTGTGTTATGAATTGGTGTTTCCATGATTGGATATTTGATTTATTTGTTAGTCCCTAGTAAAGTGCACTGAGTGTGCCAGGGCCTGTAAATCAAATGCTACTAGTTTTTACTTGTGTAAAATAAACTGTCTATTTTACACGAAATATGTTCCCCTACTTCTGTGCTCCCAGTATGATTAATGCTCTAGTTTAATTGAGATTCCTAGTGCCCCTTTTGGGGTTCACACTTTTTGCTCCGGACCCCTTGTGGCCACCACTTGAACCACTGCCTTTCCTAAAATACTAGTGGGCCTGCAGCACTGATTGTGCCACCCACGTGACTAGCCCTGAAAAGGTAACTCAGACCTGCCATTGCAGAGTCTGCGTGCAGTTTGTAACTGCCTTGTCGACTTGGCCAGTGCACACACTTGCCAGTCCCTAACCTTCCCTTTTCTTACATGTCAGCCACCCCTAAGGTAGGCCCATGGTACCCCTGTGGGCAGGGTGCAGTGGATGTGAAAGGTAGGACATGCCCTGGTGTGTGTGGCATGACCTGATAGTGAACTACTGCCAATTTCGTTTTTCACTATTGCAAGGCTACCTGTTCCCCATAGGACAAAATGGGGAGTTTGTTTATAACATCTTATAAACATAGCTGGCCCGGGGAATTAGGTAGGAAAATAAAGTTTAGTATGCCTGAACTCAGAATCTAAAGATGCATCTTTTAGTGAAGGTGCTTTTTACATTCTGTGTTTGAAAATACCACTTTTAGAAAGTAGGTATTTTCTTGCTCAGTCACCCCATGTGCCTCTGCTGGAATGTGGATTGCCTGTCTGGGTTTTGGATGACAGAAGGCTGGGGAGCAGGAGTGGCTCCAGATAGTCTAGGTGGGTCAGGAAATGGCTGAATAGACCTGGGCTGCAATTGGGGAAGGGGGAGGAGATTTCCTTGCACCTCAAAGGGCCTGGTCTGCCTCTGACAATGCCATCTCCACCTCCTGCCAGGAAGTCACACCAGAGAAGGCAGAACTGGTTCCGGCTGGGCACAGACACTCTCTGCCTAAGAGATCAAAGGATTTTGGGATATAAATATTGGGGCCCAGACCCCTGAACTTTAGAACTCTTTTGGACCAAGAAGACTGCCAAGAAGAAGAGCTGGAGAAGCTGTGAGGAGGGACTACCACTTTGCTGTGTGCTTTGCTGTGTTGGCCTGCAGTGGCTGCTTCTGTCTTGGGCAGTGAAAGGACTGGACTGAACTTTCTGCAATCTACTTTTGTGAGTTTCTCCAAGGGCTTGAGGTAGAGCTTGCCCCCTGTTCAAGAAGTCTCAGGCACAACAAAGACTTCAAGCTCTTCTGCCCTCAGCACTGGGGACTGTGTGTTTTGTGCTGCAACAGAAGAAAAAGCAACCCGTCAACGACGCCGCTGACGACTCCGTGTCCTGACGGCACCGCAGAGGGCAACGCCGCACCGCGACCCTGGTCTCACCGACGACGCCTGCTGACGCCGCCACCGAGCCGCTGCTCGCACCGCGACCTGTGGGCACCGCACTCCGCACCGCCTCGCTTCACGACGACGCCTTGGTATCCCAGACGACGACGCCCCATGCCGAAATCGACACCGCTGCTTGCACCGTGGTTCAAGGGCACCGCTCGTAAAGTTACACGACGCACCGCCCTCATCCCGCACCGCAGCCTTGGCCTACCGACGCCGGCGCCATCGACTCCAGTTCATCAGCCGACGACAGCGCTTCAGCAACGATGACGCCGCTGCTTGCACCGCGACCTGCCAGCACCGCGACGAGCACCGCATTCACTTCGCACTGCGACCCTGGTCTCCCCGACGCCGCCACCGAGCCGCTGCTCGCACCGCGACCTGAGGGCACCGCACACCGCACCGCTGCACTTCGCACCGCAAAAACAACAGTTGATGGACAGAATGCAGAACAATATCATACATTCACCCCAGTACAGAGATCTGGGCCTAAATCCATCGTTTTTTTGCTCACCATGCCATTCCAGTTTGAACCCAGCCATATGCAAATCAGTCTTAACCCTGTGCCTCATGGGAACAGTCCAGCCCGAACTGCCAAGCCAGGTCCTCCCTGGACTGGAAACAAGCATCCTAGGACCGGTTTCGGGGTTTCACCCCTCTTCAGCTAGGATAGCTTGATTCCAGTGGCATGGAGAGCACGGGACCCACGTCTGGGCATACCCGTCCCACTCGGGGTGACAAATGCAAAAACAACAGTTGATGGACAGAATGCAGAACAATGTCATACATTCACCCCAGTACAGAGATCTGGGCCTAAATCCATCGTTTTTTTGCTCACCATGCCATTCCAGTTTGAACCCGCAGCACCCGACGCCTGCCGGCGCCAGCGCTCCTGACTTCACCAGAGAGGAGTTCGATCTGCAACGCGTGTGACTTCGAGGGCCCCGACGACTCCTGCACCGACCTCCGGAACCGACGCCTGCGGACGCCGTGCTGTCGGAAGCTCAACGAGAGGTCACCTACGCCCTGCATTTCTAAAAGGTACTGTTTGCGGGTCTTCCCGACACCGTAGCTGACCCGCGGTCAGCCAGAACTGTTTGGATTTGTTTGCTCACGACGCCGTGATAGCCCCGGACGGAGCTATCGACATCAAGGAACTGTTTTTCAAACATATTTTGATAACTGAAGATTTTTAAGTACGGTATTGTGGATTTTTATCGTTTTTGGTCTTGTCTTAAGTATATAAAAATATTGGATATTTTTCTAAACTGGTGTGGTGTCCTTTTGTAGTGCTTACACTGTATTACTGTTGGTTATGTGCAAATGCTCTACACACTGCCTCTAAGATGAGCCTGACTGCTCGTGCCAAGCTACCAAGGGGGTGAGCAGGGGTTATTTTAGGAGTGTTACTCCCTTATCCTGACTAGAGTGGTGGTTTCTGCCTAACTTTGGCACATGCCCTAGCCTACCCAGAAATCCAATTTCTAACAGTCTGTAACAATGTAAGGCCAGTGAAGGTGTGGGACAGTCTTGTCCCAGGTCTTGCTTTGCCCAACATTGTCCACCTGGGGGATGTCACATGCTAGTGGTAAGAGGGATCCCTTAGATTGCTGAGGGTCCTCCACCTTCATACTACTACCAGGCATTGGGTCCCTAATCTGGAAATGAGGGTATTCCTCTTGGCAGTGGGCCCCCTGGGCTCCACTGACATCCCTGGCCTCTTCTGCAGCACCAGGCTGACTGAAGCTTAACAGAGAGGGGCAGTATACCTGTCCAGGCTTAGTTCCTCCTTGGAAGGTGCCCTCTTTCCCAGTAGCTCTGCCAGAACAGGCCTGAGCTCCTCTGGGGGCAGGTCCCTCACAAGGGGCAAGATCATCTCCCTGAGGAGGCTGATCCTCATTTGAAGTCTGGGGGGAGGATGGCTTTTCTTCCTCCCTTTTGCTCTCTGTTTGACCTGAGTGGGCTATTATTTCAGGCATCCACCCTCCAAGGATCAAGCAAGATGTGGTGCATGGTCACTGCTGTTGATCCAGAAGCCGATGCAGATGCTGTCAAACAAAAGGCCAACAGAAAGCGTAAAAGCTGTTCCATATCCCCCCCAAAACTGAAAGTCATCTCTCCCTTGCTAGAAAACATCAGTGTCTGAAAGTCCTTGTGTAAAAACTGGGTAGTATAGGCAACAAATATAGGTGCATGCAGAGTAAATTTGATTCAAGCATATTACGGTTTAACAGCCACCTCAACTTTCTTTTCCCAGGGGGCCTAGCCTCATCTTAGAATTGATGTTTCACATTTACCAGCAGAGAATCCACTTAGGAAACAAGAGGGAACTCAGCATCAAAATCCTACAAATGTTAACCTTTAGGCAGAAGATGTGGAAAAGCAGACTTGTTAACATCAGTCCATTCTTTCAGCATCAATTTACACACTGCTCCATGCATAGGAAGGCCTTCTACATCCTAAACTTTGCAATCACTGAATACGTTTTCATCTTGTCTAGTAATGTGGAAAATGAAGTTCAAATTAGCTTGCAGATGCTGCATAGCCTAGTAACTCTGCATCCCTTGAATATATCTGCTCTTGGGCAAAGGCTCCTTTCCTCCTCTGGAATGTCGGGTATCAATCAGGCTTTTTGCAGGATGGCTCAGCTTGGAGCATAGAATCCATAGAATGATCGACAATAGCCTGTTGCCCCTTTCAGTGACAAGCACCAATCTTAAATTACCTTTGACACTGGCATTATACTCACTTTTTTCACGCTGTAGCGAGAATTCCTCCTGTAAATCTGAAAATGATTTAACCCCATGATCATCTACCAAATAGCCTAAATACCTAACTCCGGCATGATGCCAGGTACCAAAGTACAAAGAAATGAAGCAGTCAGGTAGTTCAGGATTATTCAGTAGCTGAGTATATGCATGTAATGGCGGAATTCCCAAGAACTTCCTAACATTTGTCCAGACCGTATCAAATGATTCAGTAATTTTCAATCTAACTTTCTTGAAAAATCTCTCGTTAAATTTGCCCCTAGCAATGCCGGGATTTTTTTCTAGTAGTAATTGCTTGAAGCCAGTTATCTGGGCTAAAATAATATAACATTCTAATACGATTAGCCACACTAGCCTAGTAGTACCAATGACAATCTGGAAGTGTCCATCCACCCTTAGTTTTAGTAAGTTTCAGAAAAGTTATCGGTCTATGTTCTTTCTTTACTTTCCAAATAAATTTTGCTACTATAGAGTCTAGGTGTTTAAAATACTTGTAGGGAATATAAAGGGGTAGTGCCTGAAAGAGATGTAGCATTTTTGGGAGAATATTAATTTTAACTAAGTTAATTGGACCAACCAGAGAAATAGGTAGATCCATCCACTTGGCCAATAGAGCCCTGACCTGTTGTAGTTGTATAGCATAGTTATACTCATAACACAATTTCATAGAAGGAGCAATGATAATACCTAAATACCTGGTCGTAGTTATCACCCGGGAATCCTGGCTAGTTGCCCCGCCATTATACTCTTTCAAGAGGTCAATATGGCGGGGCTCTTGTGAGGCTCAATCGCACAACACGAAGAGCCACAAATGCCAGTTTTGCGCCTACAACACCACCGGCATTGAGGGTTGGCAACAAGAAACACGAATTGACTAAAAGTCTCATAATGCAAAGCCCACTACAATCATAAGGTCCGGCATACAGATGGGATTGACTGTCAGGCCTTCGTGGCTGCTATATGATTCTAGCTTATCCCCACAGTTCCAATGTCAGAATTTCATGGGGATTCAAGTGAGGTATTCCAATGCTAACTCCAAACCTTCAACTTTCAGTCAGATGAAATCTGTAATGATCTCCAGAATCTGAAGTGACTGTATAGGGGAAATGGGGAAGGAAGGTAGAGAAGTAACACTCCTGAGTAAGTGCTTTGAGAAGGAACTCATGGTAACGAACTGGTGGAAGCATGCTACAAGGACTCTTGGTCTTCAACAGACTAACTGGTAATCCCATAATCTTATGAAAATAATCCATCATATACTTGTGTGCAACAAGTAACAATATCTTGCCAGTATTTTTCATTAGAGTGGCTTACTTTGGGTGGAAGAGAAGAGGCCATGGCTGGTCCTCAGATGACCAAGATCATGTCCAGGAACTAAATACGAGTGACTGCCTCCTATAGTAGAGATGCCAGGATGACTTGGAGACTTTGTAGGTGGAGCAAGAGTTCTTAAATGGCAGTAAGTGTTGTATCCTCTTTAGTATCTGTACTCAGTCTGTAGTAGAATGTAATACTCTTCAGGTTCTGACTTAGGAATGTTAGGATTTGAATTGTACAGTTGGTCTGGAAACAGTGTGGGAGCAAATTCTAGATGTGGTGTGCTGGGTGTCTGATTAGAATTGTCTGTTTCCTCTGACTCCTGGGAACTTTCCTGTGCTTTGCTAGATGCTAGTTTCCTGTTGTCAACAGTGGACCCTAGACCTTCTACCTCGGACCACAAACACCCCTCATTTCTCTCTGTAGATCCAATGTCCTTCCTCCACCATAAAACTTTGTTGCATTTGGCCATTCTCGCCAGAGACCATATTTTCCCGTTACTTAGCATAGCGGAGCGGGAATAAAGCTCCTTGATCTGTAGAGGCTCACTGAACTTACTGCTGCCTTTCCTCCAAATAGTGCCTAATTTGACTCTGACCCAATCACCCACATTTAGGGAAAAGTCTTTCACCCCATGTTTCTTTTTCGTAGTACTCTTTATATATTTTCTGTGCTTTCTCAAGGTTGCTTTTTACTATGGAAGGGGACCATCTGCTCTGTAGTTTGAGGTTCATCCAAACGTTATTGTCTCTGGTGTAGGGCTCCCATCCACGCAAAATCTTAAAAGGACTGTATCCGGTCAGGGTGGGCGTTATGCGATATGCCCATACTGTTTTCTCCAACTCCGTTTCCCAATTCTTTCCAGCATTTATGGCTGCTTGAATCGAACCCATGATGACACGGTTGAACCGTTCCGCTAATCCATTCCCCGCCGGGTGGTACACTGGGGTGTGTTTTTCCTTAATTCCGTTCCTCTTCAGGAAGGCCGTCCATTTGTCCGACGTGAATTGTGGGCCATTGTCGCACATTATGGTCCGAGGGATACCTTCACGCAAAAATGTGCTAGTTAAGAATGCTATGATTTCAGAAGTATCCGTTTTCTCGCAAACTTTCACTTCTGGCCATTTACAGTATCTATCGATTAGTACGATGACATATTTCGCCACACCCCATGAGTCTAGAACAGGACCTAGGATGTCTATCGAGAGTTCCTCCCAGGGATTTTCTGGGTTGCTGTACTCCCCCCAATGGCGGCCTCAGCATGACTAATGATTTGTCGGTGTTGGCACACTGCATGCATACTCTTACATTTTTCTCGATCTCGTTGTCGATGCCAGGCCACCAGTAGGATGACTTCACTCTCCTTTTTGATTTGACAATACCAAGGTGTCCTTTGTGCAGTATGTCAAGGATGCGTGTTCTCAGGGCTTCCGGAGGAATTACCTTGTCTTCCCTCATCAGAAAGATCGCATCATCACTAATAGATAGTTCCTCTCGTAGTTCCCAATATTTATTTTGCTCCTCTTTCAAGCTCCTTTTTTCTGGCCATCCTTGCGTCACAAAAAGCTTGATTGACTCCAGTGTGGGATCTTTGTCATAATCTGATTTCCAATCCTGAGCGCTTATAACATCCTCTTTATCTTCCATAAACGCTACACTGTAGTCTTCCCATTCATTGTGTGGGACTTCTGCTTCACTTACTGGAGAACGGCTTAAGTAATCTGCAACTGTGTTCTTTTTGCCTGGCAGATATTCTACATCATAGACAACATCCAGTAATCTCAGTGTCATTTTAGCAATGCGGGGGGTGGCCTTTATGTTACCACTGGATGTGAGGACTTTCACTAAAGCCTTGTGGTCAGTCCTAATTCTAAATTTTGTGTCCCATAAGTACTGTCTGAACTTTTCCATGCCCCAGATGGACGCCAACATCTCTTTCTCGATCACTGAAAACTTTTCTTCGCAGGGGGTGAGGGAACGCGATGCAAATCCTATGGTTGTTTCTATCCCTTCTTCCGACAATTGAGATAGAACAGCCCCAAGGCCTTTCTCACTGGCATCTGTCGTTAAAATGCACGGAGCTGACATAGCAAAACCCTGTAGAGGTATCGCATCACAGATGTCACTCTTGATCCTCTCGAATTCTTGGTTAGTCTCTGCGTCCCATATGAAAGCATTCTTTTCCTTTAGAATCTGGCGCATACTGTGAGTCTTGGTGGCGAAGTTCTTCACGAACTTGCTGTAGAATTCCGCCAGGCCCAAGAACGATCTTACGTCATCCTTCGATCTTGGTTCCGGGGCAGACTTGATGGCATCAATAATGTCTTTCTTGGGAGTTATTCCATTCTTGCTAATTTCATGACCTAAGTACGACACCGAACGGAGGCCAAATTTACATTTGCTTAGTTCTGCTGTAAGGCCATTCGTTGATAGTATCTTTAAGACTTCCTTCAGTTTGTGGTCAAGTTCAGATTTGTCTTTTCCCATGGTGAGTATATCGTCCTGGAAGTACAAGACGCCTCTTATGTTCCTGAACAGTTTGTGCATCAATTTCTGGAACACTGCACCTGCAGATGCTAGGCCGAAAGGTAGACGTCTAAATCTGTAGTATCCGAATGGCGTAATGAATGAAGTCAACTTTCTGCACGATGGATGAAGGGATATTTGGTGGTAGGATGCCCTCAAATCTACCGTAGAGAACCACTTGACACCTTTAGTTTGCGCCAACATCTCATTTATCTTGGGTAAGGGAAATTTGTCCACAATAATATTCTTATTCAGCTCCCTCAGGTCTATGCACAAACGCACCTTGCCGTTCTGCTTGCGTGCCACTACCAAGGGCGCCAACCATTCGGCACTTTCGATAGGTTCGATGATACCATTTTTTTCAAGACAGTCTAATTCAAGCTGTACAGTCTCCCTGGTGTTGAATGGTATATTGCGAATTTGTGGCTGACCGGTATTGCCCCCTCTTTTAACATAATCTTATGTGTAAACTTTGAAAGTTTCCCAATGGTTCCACCAAAAACATCTGGGAACTCCCTTTTTAACTGTTCATCTTCTAATGTTGGTGGGTTGCTGGTCATGAGTACTTGGTCTTCCCCGCTGGGGTTGAGTGTGATGCCCAAAGCCCCCTGGTCAACCCACCCCAGGACGGAAGGCCCCTTTTCAGCAACATACAATTTCCCTGTGGTTTCTCTTCCTTTGAACTCAAATCTTAGTTGTCTGAACCCCACCATGGGGATCTTCTCCCCTGTGAATGTGACTGGATGTACATCGGTAGGGTGTAAATGTTTTCCTATGACTCTTGCAAAATCATTTTCCCATACATTCTTTCGAATTATAGTGTACGGCGAGCCGGAGCCCGCCACCATAGATATGTGCACACCCCCAATATTCACCACACAGGACGTTTTTTTTTTGTACAGTGTTATCGATGCATAGGGCATGTTCATCTATGCATAATACACAATCATTATTGACATATACAGAATGGAAGCCTTTTCTTCTGTTTTTTTTTTTTTTAATTCCCCAACATTATTATAATGCGCTTGCTGCTGCTCTCCCTCTCCCGACTGACTCAAATTCTTTCCTGCGCTCGCTAAGCACTGCGCCCGGGTGTCTCACCGTGTAAATGGATGTCCCGAAACGGCACTTCAATTCATTAAGAAGCGGCGTGGTCACGTACAAAGATTTGTAGCGCTGTTCGCCAGTTCCTTCACGACGCGCCTCTCTTCGTGCTCGAAAAATAGCACCTTTGAGTTCCTTCACTTCCTCTAGAGACGCACGTTGCAGGGTTCTTTCAGCTCGTCGCCAATTTGTAGTGCTGAATCCACCCTGAACAAAGTATACGTAGACAGCAGCTGGAAGATGTCACGTCTTTATTGGAGAGGGAGAGCGAAGCGCTCTGACAGGCTGTAATTACAAAATAGTCTCTCAACCCACGTCCGTGCTTCAACAATGCATTGCGGATGCGTGACGTGGGAGAAAGACTAGAATGCAACACCACACTTGTGTGTACTATTGAGGCAGCTCTTATTATTCATCTTGAATAAATATTACTTCCGTAATTACTTACTGCGTCCGTAAATTATCACTACAGATACTTTGGCGATGACTGGAGCTGCCTCTTGAACCCTGTTGACTATTTAGTTCATGGCACTCCCCAGATGACGGACATTGTTTGTCCTGCACAACGCTGGTCTCAGCTGCTCAACAGAAGTCTCTTCAAGTGAAAGAGGATGTTATTTTCTTATTTTTTCGGATGTGTGTGCCGGTCTGGCCACCAACGTAAGTACACTGCTAAATAAGCGCTCACTGGGAAAGTGTTTGCCAGCGTTCAGTTCCTGACCTGCCAAACAGCACTGGCTGGGCAAGCCCACCTGTGTTTGATTTCAGAAGGGCACTCTTTGGGGCAAGATTACGCCCACGTTTAATAATAGACCCCCAGAGGATGACTCTTACACATCAGAGGCCGCTGATCCCTGTCCAGGCTGAGATTTTCTTGTAAAAGGATTTACTAACTCTCCTCACCCGAAGCTGTATTTCTCCTGGGATGGTGCAGTGTTTTGAGGAATAGAGCGGCGACCACAAGTTGCGGCCGCCATCTTGAGGGGATACATATTTGCTCTGCACACGCATTGGGTTAAGTTTGAGCATACAGCTATACACCGCGGCCTCCATCTTAGGGGAACATTTTTTTGTACATTTTAGAAAGTCCTGTAGAGAATTTCACTCTTCCCATATTCAGCTGTTCATCTGAGGGCACTTAACAAAGAAATTTGGGTTGATTCACACTCGTTACCCAAAATTATTGAAATTTTGCCCACACTGCAGGGGCAAGTTTATTTTCAAAGCTTAACCTTGCTTCTACATATCACCAAGTAGTTTTGCACCCAGAGTCGAGACACTTCACAGCCTTTGTCTCCCCTATTGGTACATTCCAGTATCGCCGTATGCTGTTTAGACTTGCTTTGGTGCATCAGTATTCAAAAGAATCATGTATAACGTGTTAAAAGATGTGCAGAGTGTTTTGGTTTTCCACAACGATGTGCTGATTTTTGCTAAAGATGTTATCGTACACAACATCATTTTGGAGAATGTTCTCAAGATTTTCAGGAACCATGGTGTTACTTTCAAAAGACAGATATGTCTATTTTTGCACAGTGAGGTAGATTATTTGGGAAATGTGATTTCTAAAGATGGCATCAAACCCAGGCCAGGGTTGATTAAATCCATTGTAGAAGCTTCCCCCCTGTGGATAAGTGTCATGTCAAGGCGTTATTAGGGCTGTGTGAATTCTACTCTTGGTTCATTCCTGAGTACGCATCCAAAGTAAGACTCATTTGTAATCTGCTCAGGAAAGGTTCCATATTCAATTGTTTAAATGTTCTGAAGACTTTACTTTGATTAAGTCTCAGTTGAGTGAGAGTAAAGCTCTCAAACCGTTTGATCCCTCTTTTCCATGTTGTACCACGGTCGATGCCAGCAAGGTGGGTTTGGGGGCTGTGCTCACACAGAAGGGTGATGTGAAGTCTACCATTGCATTTGCCCTAAAGGTTCTGCGTGATGCTGAGTTGCAATACTCAGTAATCAAGAAAGAGTTGCTTGTGTGTTGGTGGGCAATTGAAAAATTCCAGTTACCTCTGGGGTAAGCGGTTCTGATTACAGACAGATCACAAACCTCTTGTATCTAACCTGGGTAGTGGTGGAAGTAAATGTTGGACACCGAGGTTTTGAGGTTATCTTCTGAACTCTTACAGTTCCAGTTTGATGTGGTATACATTGCTGGTGGTAAGAATGTCAGAGCTGACTTTCTTTCCCGGTTCCCATGCAAAAACAATGATGAGAATCAAATAGTTTTGGCTGAACATATGGCTGAAGAGTTAGAGGATTGTTTGATTGCATGCTTTGAAGTACCTAATCTGAGTGTATGTTCTGAGAATGAATGGAGAGTTGCTTTAATAGGAGACCAGGTGTTACAACAAGTACTGGATCTTGTCAAAAATGGTTGGCTGAGGGAAAAAGTATTCTCTCCTATGCTTCTGTCGTGCAGTTCCTAGAAATCCCCAGGACTGGAGCGTTTTGGATCACCCAAACTGAGTGCTTGGTGTCCCAACCGCTTCCGGACACCCCCACAGGATATGTCAGCCATTAGACCAGCTAGGTGTACAGTGCCACTACCACCCCCCTGTATCTTACAGTAGTGTAGGTAGTTTCTGGCAACCACTGAACATGATTCCTCAGGGATCGTGGAAAACAGTACAGTACTTTTCGCTCAGTCACTCGTGCTCACTTAATCTCAGAAAATACACAGGATGGTGATTAGGACGTTTCAATAAGTATTTGTTGGTCCAGCGTCAGTCTTGTGTAAAACATATTTGCTGCGATACTCAGGAGGCAGAAGCATACGAAAGAGATTGCAACTACCAATATAGTAAATAGTAGATACATTTCTACCATAGTGCTAATAAGATGAACATAAGCAGTTCAGATATAAATAGTAGCACTTGCATATTCCTAAAATGTGCGCCCTAAGTAATTTGCCTAAATGCACCTAGCCTAGATCTGTAGGTGTAGCATGTATATGTAGGTATGTATGTAGGTATGTAGCCAAGAACCCCCTAAGGAAGAAGTATTCCCCTCACCTGATGGTTGAGAATGAAGGACCCCGTCCCTGCTTCGAGGATGACACCCCGCAAGGATGTCAGACTGCTGCATGTCGAAGATTCAGCATGCAGGACCCCGTGTCAGCTTGGAAGGAATTCTCCTCTAATTTACAGGGGGAAAATAAGGGTCTTGTATACTAGAGTGGTCACTCCGGGGTTTCTTCTAGAATCGATGTGTTTTGAAAACAATCAAAATTGTTTTGAAAACAATCACAAATGTTTTTCCAAACAAATGCGATCATGCATAGCGGGCTGTTGGCCAAGGATGAAAAAAGTGGTGACCCTTATAGAGAATAATTATGCCGTGCCTGGGGACATGTTTATGTATGTCAGGTACCGGGATTATGATAGGATACTAAGAGCCTGGTGTCGAAGGGACAGGAGCAAGCTACTAGGTAAAAGGTCACCTGTTCAGAATCGTTATTGTCGTGTGGATGGGACAATGTATGTAAAATGGGGTATACATGACAGGACTATCCTAAAGGACATGACACCCACTCCTCATCAAAAGGTCAATAGGGTCAGCTAGATAATGATAAAGCTAAGGCTATTAAAAGGTATAAAAATCATCTTCAATAAAAATACTAAAAGCACTTTAAAAGCCTGAAAAATGTCCATAAAAGAAAAGTCATTTTTTCCTAAAAGCGTTCAAAAGGTCCTCTAAACTTGTATATGTGGTTATTATTACACTGAGCTCCTTGAAAGCCATTGCGCTCAGTTAGAGCTGAGAAGGATAAAAATAAAACAAAGTCAGTTACGACCTTAAATTTTGTAAATGTTTAAAAAATGCAGAATAGTTTCCAGCACAGGAAAGGCCAAATTGTTTATGAATCCTGTGCCGAAGACTCAACATCGCTGAACATCGTATCCGCAGGTGAGAATCCCTCCAGAACTTCCAGTATCATGTCGAGTGAGCAAAGATGGTAATGTCTGGTTCCCACAGCAGCCGCCGGGGAAGATATAGATGCCTGCATGCCTGGAACCGATGCCTGTATCTCCGGAGCAGAGCCGATTTCCCCTCCAACAGGAACGGAAGCATCCCTTGAAGGCTCTAGAAATACCGCCAACAACATGGGAATACGCTGTGGACACCTGTACACGTGGGCCTGCAAGGGCTCCAAGAGCACTTCTATGTCCGGTGGCGCAACCGATGGAAGTGTCAGACACAGATCCAACACGCATCCGAATCCGCAGAAGAGGCAGCGGAACACAGGCAGGACACAGTCTAGCCAGACCGGTCTAAAAGACATGAACTAATGCTCACTCAGCTCTCGAAGCTGAGGCGTATCCAGGTAGAACACCATATGCTCACGACAACGTAGTTCCAGCAGTGTTCTCTCCATGTCTTGTGGGATTGAGACGTCCATTGCGAAGCAATAGGATTAAAATCAGGATGCCCACTACTGATAGCAGGACCAAAGGAAGCCCTCCAAAAATGCTTCCAAGTACGGAGTGTATGAAAGCTGGAATTACTCCGAAGATGGTCTGAAAGGTGGTTAAGAGACCTGACCCAAGGCGCTTAAATAGGTGTACGATCCCACTCGTATCAGACATGTTAAAGATACGATGAACCATTTCTCCAAAATGGATCGGGAAGTTCGTACAGACCAGGGCCTGTATCTCTGCTGAAGACCTTGCAACCTGGAGATGAAAAGTCTCTCGGGCTGAAGTTAAGGACACATTTTGTTGAAACATCATGGCTTTCAGTCTGCTCAGCGAATCAAACCTTATACTGGAAACATTCAACGAAGGCCACAGTGGTGCTGCCTCCCTAACTGTGCGAGCCGGGGGGAAACAATACTTGCTTACAACAAACAACCCTGAAGTTTACTGTGACTAGATATGCGGTGCCTGGCGCCATCCCGCAACAGCCTTGATCATTTAGCATTAAATAACTCCCATTCCAAAGTAACTCGAAAACTGGATGAATCACTTCAGCTGGGGAGCCTTTCAAGTAGCAAGTTAAGTTTGCCTTCGAAGCATTACACGCTCCGTGAAGCGAGACCTTTTTACACACTAAAGATCCACTTAAAGCCTTCTCACAGTCTGTTCAACTTAAGAAAACTTTGGTGTCCTTATTTCTACACCTATATCTGTACGGTAACTCCCAGGTTTCCTGTATGTACCCTTCACCCAACGCTTCATACCTGCTTGGATGTATCTAAGGAAGTATTGGAACTGGAATGTCGTTATTGGCAATGTGATATAGCCATGAATTAACCATTCCGTACTCTGCTACTGTAAAAGGTAACTTCTCTAATTTTTCAATGAGCAGCATGGTGTACTTTGCATCTTTGCGTGCCATGGTCAACTGTCTGTCGGTCAGATTATAAGCCGAAAACAGATTTGAGCCTTACATAACGCAGCGATTGTAGCGTCCAGCTTAAAAGCAAAATGGAGCGCGATTGAGATTGCCCATGTTGTAAAATAGACAAATCTTGTTCCATTATGTCAATTGCCGAGGACACAATGTTGCCCAGTGAATAAATACGTGAAGAAAGTGTGGTCATACCATTGTCTACCACAGCCAAGGCCTTTTCTAGGTTAATCCTATCAATCTCACATAATCTCTCAGCAGCATCCTGTTGGGAGACTTTCCACAGTTCATCGTAGATGGCATCTAAGAAGCGTTTTTTACGCGGTTTCTTGGGACCTAGCAAGAAATCCCTAAGATCCATGTTGTTTGACAGAAGGGACAAGTGTTGTTTCACCTGTTGTAGTGTTGAGGTTTTTAGCCATTCTAGGCACAACTTCCCAACACTATAAGAAGTCACTACCCCATGGTTGTCTGTGTGTACATAGCGTGGCTCAGGCCTATGGATACTAAACCCTCCTGTGGTACCCCTGAATCTTAACTGACACCTATTTGTGTCAATAGGCCAAACCGACCATCCCTTCCAATTGGGAGCTGATGAATTGTATGTACCATTCTGTATCATCGCACCCAGCATCTCTTCACTTATTAGTGTGTCATTTAATAAACCTTCAAAAGGTGTGGGCAAGGGGATACGTGGTGTTTTTAGATTTTATTTTTGCAAACTTGTAGCAGGTAGTCTGTTGCACTGTTCTGTTCAGGAAAATTATCTGTAATGTTATGAGGCAAGCTATAAATAAGGCCTCAGTTCCCTGAACCTGCCAATCTTTCATCCCCCAGATGGATTTTGTGTCTATTGTGTCCCTCCAATACTCGAAACCTTGTATAGACAGTTGGGAGATAAAAGGTGCTGAATATATAAGCTTGGTATTTGTCAGCATCATTTTCTTCACAGTTGCATTTGTTTGCGTAAGTTTATAATAATATGACATTGGGTCTGATGTATTGAACACGGACGCCACGCTACCATGTCGGCTGACTGATATCTTTAATTGCTTAGAGGACGTTTTTGACCTAAAACTGGTTGACTGTTAACTGCACGAACTTGATAATAGAGGAAAGCCTAATATTCAACTCTTTACATGATATATCAGATAAAATCAGAGACCATCTGATTTTAGAAAGAATTTTTTTTTTTAAGTGGAAGAATACAGTCAAGATTTCCAGACAATGTGTTTTTTGCCCTGAAGAAGTCCGAGAGGACGAAACGCGTTGGCTATGGTCTTTTTATCTTGCTGAATAAAAGAAGTCACCAATAAAGAATTTGAAGGAACAACTCTGCTGAATTGCCAATTTTGTTGTCTTTTGAAATGAGAATTACAAATGTTAGAACTTGATTAATCACTTTTGCAAAAACTTGAACCGAAATTAAGTGTGCTGGACCTTCATGTGGTTTATGGAATTTTGAGATACTCTGTATCTTAGGAGATTTAGGGGTATTGGATCTCCAGTCCTTAGCGCCTTGTGTATCTAAACAAAAATTATTTCATTAAGGATAGGTGTAATCTCTCTCTGCCTCAATCCCCGTTCCATTGTACTATAACCCTGTAAAGTACGCAAATTTCTGTGCGAATGTGGCAGAACTACCTTTTGGTGGTGTTGGGCAATGTTCCCATTGATGGTAACTGTTTACAGTGCGTGGGACACTCGCTTTATGCAAAAGGTGATGACCATAATGGTGGTAACAATACATACTGTCAAAGTCAGGTGTATCTTCATACAATTCCCTGTAAGAAAATGCAGCAGATTGTTCTAAATCTGAGAGCATAGTATTTACAGTCTCAATGTCCCAATCATCAGAGAGTGTACTCGGGGTAATGAAATCATTCAATGAAATTTTAAATACATGTGGAATTTTCTAATGTTCAGTAGGACCAAATACGACATATGAAACTCTATCCGAAACTATATCATCCGGTACTGGAACTGCTGTAATGTTCACTAGGGACAAGTCTCTTTGTTCACGGTGTGATGACGTATGTGGTTTCAAGACCAAGTTCACAGGTTGTACTGCAGAGCGTTGTGGGAGGTAATGTCCATTCAGTAGTAGGAAAAAGACAGTTACTATACCAATCCACATTAACTGGAACAGGATCCCTAATGCAAACCAAAGATGCAACCAAGGGGACACAATGTACGTCTTTTTCAGCCAGAGATAGAATTGTCAGAATTTTTATTTTTTTTGAAATGGGTGGCGTTTGCTCAGGTTCATTTGGATCTGAAGAAAAGTCATCGAAGTTGATGAAGTAGCCAGACGCAGTTCGATCTATCTTTGGGAGCTCAGCAGTGTTTGTAGAACTGGCAGTTGCTTCTTGTGAAGGCACATTGATGTAAATTTCATTATTGGGCCTAATTGCAATTTGATTTTCAGTTTCATTTGGATGTTGTTCTGTTTCAACAGGTGTAATTCATACTCCGTTATTGGCTACTCTGGCATCTTGTCAGAGGAGTCTTGAAGCGTTATTAGTCTTTCCATCTGAACTTCCTGTATTGTAGCGATAGGAGATCTGCGGCTGCTCAGGACTCCACGCGGCCTACAGTTGAGAATCTGCCACATAGTGTGGTTTGATCAGATCAATGGAGACAAATATTTTTGCATTTTTGCCGGCAAGAGGCGGAAGAAGTACTGTTCTTGTTCCTTGAACAGCCAGGACAGGTACAGGTGTTCTGTAGGATGGCCCAAACTCCTTCTTGTCCACGATCTTTTCTCTGACCAGGTCCCCAATCTTCGGGACCCAGACAGGTCTTGCTGGTACCGGTTTCACTTCCCCAGTGTCGGTGCGTTTTACTCGGACGTTGCTTTGTAATGCCCGGAATTCATTGAGTTGCTGTAAACAGCCAAATGATCATTCAATTCAAATGGTTTTACATTCGCCACTGTGCTGGCACAATTGAGGTCAGGTACCCACATTCTTGTCCCAAACAGGATCTCATTGGGGGTACGTCCTACCAAGGATTTTCTTGGCATATTGTTTAGTGCCTTCTGGACCCCATATAGGTGCAACTACCGCCTGCATCTAATACCCTTGCTGTTAAGGATTGCTTTAGATCCCGGTTTTCTTCTCCACCACCGAATTTCCCTCGGGATGGTAGGGGGAGGAGTACCGCAAGGCCACGCCCATACTTTCCAAGGCTTCCTTGTAAGCCCGAGAGCTAAACGCAGGGCCACAGTTGGAATGTAACGTGCCAATTGCGTATGTCCAGATGAAGACTCACAAATCCTTTATA
Organism: Calotriton arnoldi; assembly: GCA_963921515.1. Taxonomy (NCBI): domain Eukaryota; kingdom Metazoa; phylum Chordata; class Amphibia; order Caudata; family Salamandridae; genus Calotriton; species Calotriton arnoldi. The sequence continues at coordinate 776,089 of CAWUFW010008704.1, forward strand.
ACAGCACTGAGGCCAAACCCATAGAAATCTAGAGCATGAATCTACTACCACCAATATGTACTTGTAAGCCCCGTCTGAATTTAAGGGGCCACAGTGATCCAAATAGACACATGCAAGAGGTCTGTCTGAAATAAGAAATGTTGTTTGCGGTGGCCGTGCTACGGTGGAACCCTTCATCTGCTGGCAGATGTCGCACTTTAAGACATAAGCCTTTGTTTGTTCAGACAAACTTGGCCACCAGAATTGCCGCTTCAGTAACGAAATTGTAGCAGTGTCTCCTCTGTGTGCTGAGCTCAGACCTTCGTGTGCAGCTAGAATTAAACCTAATCTGCGATCCATGTTTGGTATAACTCTATCCCCCACTCCTGGAATTTGAGCATACGGTGTGTTTTGCGCATCTAATTTATAGGAATATTTGAGTGGAAAGCCTTTCAGGATGGCAGAGCCGTTCTTTGAGGCGTTGACAGCTATCAATATGTCTCCGTCTATCCTTGTGCTAGAAAGAGTGATTGCAGCAACGGCAGCAGTTCGCACTGTCGCCTTGGCGGCTTCATCGGTCAGTGAATTCCCTTCAACGTGTACACCAACACGTTGATGACTCAAGGTGTGAATAACTTGAGCCCGTGGCAGGTCTGCTGTCAGCTTTGCCACTTGTTCCCATAACAATTTGTTTAATTGTGCAACCCTTGGAATCTCTAAACCCATTCTGGCCCCAGTAATGAAGATATTCATTATAGGACTGCACACAGTAAAACGAATTGCACACTGTCAGTGTGGGGAATTCCCGATCCGTATATTGTAGTACTAGTATCAGGGCTTTCAGCTCTGCCAACTGTGCTGTACAATCTCCTAGAGATTGCGTAGTCGGATTGCTGGGATGGAATTTACCATCCCGCATACATCCTTCACTGTCGCACATGCTGCGCTATACTGTTGTTTCCTTCCTATGGCAGGATGAGCAGAACCATCAGTATAAATGATGTATTCATATTTCTCTAGAGGCAAAATTTCATTCGGGAGAGGGTATTCTTGTTCGTACTGCAGGAACGCTTGTGTCTTTAATGTAGAATCGTATTTGTAATCTACATCTGTTGCAGTGAGAGAATTAGCCCATTGTATCTATCGCGGATGCAGTGCTTTCGCGTTTTTAATGCTCGCTTTGGTAAAAGCTTCTAAAGTTGGTACCGGGGTTACAACGATTATGAGTTTCCCCTGTGCTAGTGCTCTTTCTCTCACTACAGCAGTCTGTACTGTTGTCAGTATTTTTTCCGTGGCCGCAAATCGCATTTCAGCATTTGTGTATAAATGTGATTTGTATGCAATTGGAACTGTCTCACCTTCATTGAAAGTGATATATGTATATCCTGATAAACCCGGGACCACCCATATCACCAAGTTGGTGGTAATCACACGTGTGTGTAAATGTTTTGATGCTATCATGTCAGCCTGAACTGAACGGAGAGTATCTGTGTGTTGCTGTGTGCGCTGATGTGCTGTGAAATCAGGTCTGATTAAGTCGTATAAAGGTTTTACTTTTTCTTCATAATCCAGAATGTATGTTCTGCCAAAATTTAAAAATCCTAAAATGGATTGCAAACCTTCGAGAGTCTTTGGAGGTTGGAGCAGCTCGCACTTTTCTAAAAAGTTGGCTGCCAAGCTCTTGCCTTCACTTGAGAGCTCATATCCCAAAAATAGGACACTGAGATGGGCAATTTTTGATTTCTTGAAATTACATTTGTAGCCCAAATTGGCGAATCCCACAATTATGTTGTTCACCCTGCACAAGTGTTCAAGTAATTCATCGTCCGTCAGATAGATGTCATCTACATAGGACACTGCCTCCTCGTCGCATGTTTGTAATAATTCTGACACTCTTGCTGAGAATAGCCCTGGGCTGTTCTTAAACCCCTGGGGCAAACGACAAAGTTTCACTGAGTGCCGAGGGCAGAAAATGCTGTCAAATATCTGCTTTCTGGAGCTATATTTTGGCAGAAGAATCCATTAGAGTTATCTAATGTCGTTTTGTATTTCTTCCACACAATGTTATTCATTAATGCGGCACTATGTGCATTTTGAACTGCAAATGTTTGTGTGCATGTGTTTAAATGTCGGTAATCTAAAACTAGACAATATGTGTTGTCAGGTTTCATTACTGGAAACAAAGGATTGTTCATGGGGGAGGTGCAAGTTTCAATTACACCTTGGTATTCAAGTTAGTCTAAGATTTCTTTGACCTGTCTTTTTGCATCGTTTTTTATAGGGTACTGTCTCTGTGGATTTGTAGTAGATTTTAATGGGATTTCGTGGTGAGTAGACTCCACGTCCCACCCTACATGGTTACGATATAATGCTGGAGCTAGCGCTATCACCCACTCCTGCGCGTATGAATGTTTTAAAGATTCTGGAACAAGGTCGGAGAAAGCAGGCAAATTACACTTTCCACTTTTGGGCAATCCATCACAAACTCAGGCGGCCAATCTTTTTCTGCTAACAGAATGTCATATCCATATGTTAAGTTCTCCCAAAAGAGACTTTTAACCTTTCGTGAAATGTCCCCCTCTATTTGGAGTGTAATTTCGTGTAATCGATGTGGACACTAACTCTTGTATAAGGTTTTTCCACTGTGATGTGTTCATTCAATACTACTGTCACCAGAAAATCCTTCAGGTTCTGGCGAGCTATTGTTACTTCTGCCGCGCTGTCTAGCATTGTCAGAGCCCATTCCCCGTTCAGAAGCTGAGTCCTCAGTAATCTGGGCATGTCTAATTTTGAAGCCAACTACTATCTTCTTTTTGAATTGAGGCTTTGCTTTAGTTTGTTCATCATCATCATCAACTTTATTTCGGTCGGTGACCATAAAAGTGCAAGTGCAAACAATTCGTGATTAAAAAATTATTAAATACATGCAAGAAATACATCGATGATCGATTAAAATTGATACACAATTACATAAAATTTTCCCCTAAAATGCAAGTAACAAGACAGTGAAGCACTAAATGCAACGGGGGCCAATCTCGAGAGAGTAGAGGATAACAAGGCCCACCGTAAAAAGTTAGTTGTAGGTATAGTGGTGAAAAATAAACTAGCTAAAACACGACTTACACAATTAGACAGCGAATGAGTATTTAGAAATTTAAAATGTCCATTTAAAATGCATTAAAATTTCTCTTTTTTTTCTTCTACATTGTCCAGAATATTAATGTTGCAGTTTGAGGACAGACCTTCGAATAGCCCACATAATGTCAAGAAACTTTGCAACTGCGCAGACTACTAGTAGACTAGCGTCAGATTTTAAAATGTGCAGTGCCTCTCAATTGCACTGGATACCAAAACGTTTGCAAACGGGGGCTAGCCATTTGGCTCTCGGCTGTTGGTACAGAGGGCAGGCAAAAAAAAAATATGACCAATCGATTCCACGGCACAGGGACAGCCTGGGCAATATTGTGAATCAGTAGATGATGAGCGCCAGGAGGCTCTAAGAGCGTTCTCTGGGAGTGAACCAAATCTAAATTGCATCAACAGCTTCCTATCCAGGGGGATCGTAATAGCATCCAGGTAAGATTCGTATGAAGTAATCTGTTTGAACTCCATAAACTTTGTGGTTAAACAGCCCCAGGACGGGAATGAGAGGGAGGACTGGGCCACCCAATACCAATAGTGTTTTTTTTAGAAGTTCCTTGGTGGGCAGCTGATCGCAATCCCTACAATCCCTAGAATCCCACAGGCCCTCTAGGCCGATTGCAGTGAGCAAAAATAACACTTCCTGAAGCCAGGGGATCTTCTTGAAACGATCAAGGGCCTGCACTTCATAAAGGGCAGCAGCGTATGGAGACAGCTCGGCGTTGATTTTAGGCGGAGCCAGAATAACAGGGGGCGTAGCTTGGCCTTCTCGACAACAGTAGCCCGTTCCATATCCAACCTTAATGGGTGCAGAGGGGTACTCTGCTGGAGCGAGACTAGGGCCCTCAGAAACTTATCCTCGGTTGTCATCATACCATCCAACTTCTCAAATCCCCATAGTTCAGCTCCATACAATACTGAACCTATTGCCTTACAGTCATATATGTGGAGAGGTGCTGCTACCGGTTTGCTATGAGAGGACCTGTGCTCTTTAATCAGAGCCCCCGTTATCCGTCTGAGATGCAGGGTGCTCTTTGCTATCTGGGGCTTCCAGGACATATCATCGGAGAGAGTGATCTCCAGATAGTCATTGTTACTCACTCTCTCCAGCGAGACCCCACCCAGTGTTAACTTCCCTTTAAATGACTTGTGTGGGTTCAGCATAAGGAGCTTTGTCTGGAAGTGTTGACCTCCAGGCCCCGAGAATCACAGAACGCCTCGAATCGATCTAAAAACAATTGTAGTCCCTTGGGGGTCTTGGAGACCAACAAGGTGTCGTCAGTGAACAGCAGAGTGACCACTTTGTCGCCACCTAGGGTTGGGGCGTCTGCGGGGACCTCAGAAAGGTACTGGACTACTCCGCTTAAAAATAGTGAAAAGAGTGTGGGTGCCAGTACACAACCTTGCCCGACCCCCCTGTTGACTTTAATTTGATCGGTGAGTTGCCCTTGATTGCCCCAGCGAACCCTAGCGTAGTTGGAATCATGAAGGCGGATGGCAAGGGCTAAAATCATGGAAGGGAGGCCCATCTCTTTGAGAGTCGTCCAGAGCTTGTCTCGTGGGACAAAGTCAAAAGCTGACCTTAAATCAATGAAAGCTACATAGAGACTTCCTTGTCCAATGGTCACCGTTCTCCAGGTCAATAGAAGGAATTGAAATGCCTGGTCGATGGTACTGTTTTTTTGCCTGAACCCAGCTTGATATACAGACAGAATATTCTGGTCGGTGATCTAGGCTTGTATTTTCAGAAGGAGTGCGCTTGCGAAGACCTTCTGAATACAATCGATGAGGCTAATGGGCCTGTAGTTGGCGGGTACAGATCTATTGACCTTCTTGTATACGGGAATTACCTCCGCTCCTTTCCACGAAGATGGAACTTGGGCCCCTGCTGCAATCCCGTTGGCTAGGGCCAAGATGTAGGATGCCCAATTCTCTGGGTCATTAACAAAAACATCGCCCAGAATACCATCCGGGCCAGGGGCTTTGGCCCTTACAATGGAATTAACACTGGACATGATTTCGCCTCTCGAAAAGAAGTCAGTGGCAGTAAGATGGACTCTCCAATTGCTAGAGTCATCCTTGTCAGCGACACAAGGCCCAGAGTAGAGTGACGAAAAATGGGCGACCCATGCTGATGTTTAAATATTGTTAGTTCGCGGCAGAGGTCTACTAGCATCCCCCCTGGTTACTAGGAGCCAAAAGTGCTTGGAATCTTTTTTGAAGCAGGCCTCGCTAATTTGGTCCCACCTGGTCTGGTTCCATTCCCTTTTAGCTCTAGACTGAGCAAGCTTGTAAGCTTTCCTCACTTCCTGTGTCACCATCACATTGTTGGTTCTAATAGCGTGGGATAGTTGTTTTCGGAGGCTCCTGCACTCTTTATTGAACCAGGAAAACTGCGGCCTGGGCTACTTGCTTTTCTGGTGGTGGCGCCTTGGTTCTACAAAGCAAACGGCCAATTTATTAAATAAAAGGTCATGACAGGCCGGGATCTTGTCCAGCCCTCCCTGATGGATGATCTATGTAAGTCCGCAGTGCATTCCAAGAGATTAGACTTAATAGTTTTGAGTTTGTCTTCGTCCATGGCAACCTGCGACCATTTTAGCCGCCTGTTGTCGTTCGTTGGCTGGACCTCCCTAGACACAAGGATAAAGTTTGAGGGGTACTGGGGGATGTCCCATGGGGAAACCAAGTGCAATTCCAGGGAATTGTGGTCGCTGTCTGTGGTGTGGCCCACAATCATGTCGACCACACTTGGCCACAATCTCAGATCCAGAAGGAAGTAGTCTATGCGACTTAGGTTAGTAGTTCGGTTTAAATGTATTAGCCCCTTTTTTTTTCTGATTTTGTACGGCCACTTGCTGCCCTAAGGCCGAATTCGAGGGTGAGAGCGTAAAGTTTGATCGCTACTTGCGACCATTTTTTGATAGCAGGTAAATCAAGCTGTGGGACTGACCATGTCTCCTCTTCCTCTCTACCCCCACATATATCCTCCTTCTCTAGGGGTTCAAAGGTAGCGTTGAAGTCGCCAGCTACAACCAGTAGTGGCTGAGGGGCCCTGTTATCCAGTAGTTCCTCCAACTCTTGGAGGGTGGTTGACCTTCTACCTGCTCTGGTTCCCCGTGCATAAACATTAAAAAGATCAATCGCAGTACCATTCAATCCTCTGATCTGGATAGCTAAAATATTAGGACTGTTAGACGAAAGCTCTCGTACTGTGTATTGAAGCGTGATTTTCACCCAAATCAACAGCCTCCCAGATGGACGGCCTAGATTGTCGTGGCGTGCAGGGCGATTAAACGTTAGGTAACTAGGCATGTATACAGGGGTGGTACTCTAGGTTTCTTGCAGGATACAAACATCGAACATCTCGATGAATTGGATCCAATGCATAAGGGAGATTTTCAGCCTCACCCCTGCCACATTCCATGAAACCAGATTGAGATTACTAGGATTCACTACCTCTTTTGTGGAGATAGGATGCATGCTAGTGGATGCTACCCTTTGTTGTGCCTTAGCCAGAGTAAGTGGCGAAAGCGGAGTCCCTTCCCCAGGCCTTTCCTTGACAAGCCATAGCTCGTTTACATTTTCAGAAGCATTAGTTTGGGGGGCTTCCAAGGGGGATCTATGTAATCGATATCATGTGGTGTCGCTATTACAGTATAATGAGAACTTGCCATATATGACTTAGTGCAAGCAGAAGTATTGTGCTGAGTGAGTCAATCATTTATAGCTAAAATGGAGTCAGAGCCTGAGGGAGCATGTGTAAGATGTGAAGTGGACGGCAAGGTGGGTTGAGGGGGTGATATTTGAGCTGGATGCCAGTTGGATTCGGTGAGTTCACTCTGGCTTCTAGGACTATCAAGTTGTGGGCCACATTTCCATCAGCCAAAAGTAGTTCTATACAGTCGCTGTGGATGTTGGAGTGGATTAGCCTTTTCACTCGTAGTATGTCTTCCCGTATTACTGAGCGGCAACCCCTTACATGGCGGATCCAGTGTATTGATTTATTGACTAATGAGTCTTCGCCTTCGTATTTGACATGAGGAGGAATTTTTGGCACACTGGTTAGATAGACACATTTAGGGGGCAACCGAATCTGATCACGCCGGTTTATGGAGTTTGTTGTAACTCGGTCAGTTCTATGTGTTAGCGGGAAGTGGTGGGTGGACGAAGCAAAGCCCTGTTGGGGTAGTTCACCATAAGTGGCTTGAGTCCGTGTCTTGTGTATCTCATTTCGGACCACATGGGAATCTGGTATCCCTGGAGTACATATGGTTGGAGCCCTTAGAGGATATTGGCATGCTTGTAGGTGTGAGTCTGCGACAGGGGGGTGTGGAATATAAATAAGCGGGGATGGCTGTGCGTGCGAGGTAGGGATCTGCTTCGGATGATAGACTTCTGGGTCACCCTTAGTTAGAAGAGAAGTGACCTGTTTGGTAAGGACCTGAACTGCTGATTTCAGCAATTTAACCTCAATCATTAGGTCAGCTATAATTCTAGATGTAGCAACATCAATACTAGCTGGTCGTTCAGAAGGGATCAGGTCACCTAGGCCAGCACTGTCACCAACCCTTAACTCCTTGTCTTCCCTGATGCCCAAGGCAACTACGCCCCCCTGCAACCCCGATGCCCCTGCTTGAATGAAGTCTAGATTTGCAAGTGGTGAAAATCGATTTGTTAAAATGAGATCTGTGTCTGTGTCTAGAGGGTCTGGGTCCAGGGCTGGGACAGAAGTGGTAGATGAAGTTGCGAGCAGTCCAGGGACGATTGCATCTACAATGGGCAACACTGGTGTATGGCCAATGGGAGTCACATTTAATTCCACGTGTGATGGATTTATTAAATATTTGTGGAATTACTTTGTGTGAGCTCAGTCTGGGAGTTTTTTGAGTGAGCATCAGTTTCGGCCAGATCCAGTGAGATGGAAGGGGCGAGTATATCTTTGCATTCGACTAAGAGGTCATCAATCCGGTCCAGGACGCAATTGCTTCCCGCCGATTTGTGGACCTGTTTAGCTTTCATCTTTTTAGGCCAAACCTCTCCGCTCCCGCTGTCGGCCGACTTCCTTTTGCCCATGAATGTGGAAGAGATGCAAAGAGGAAACTTAAAGTGTTAAAGTAGTTGTAAACCGGCTATCCGTGGCTGTCAGTGACTGCACTGCCAGCCACTCAGTCACTAAAGCCCTAGGGTCCCAGTGGGCCACAAACCCCGCCCGCCACCACCAGCGGCCAAGATGCTAACGATTGTATTGGTACCACAGTCAAGATGCAAACACATAAAACAGTGTCAATTGATAGCAACCAGATGGAAAGGTGCAGAACTTGGCTTCCTCCAGAATCACTTAGTGGGCAGCGCGCACAGTCTAGACGGGCGACACAGCCACACAGAGTACAAAAAAAAGAGCTTGCAGCAACTCACAGTTCGGTGAAGTAGGATCAGTTAGTTCCAAAGATGCCAGGATCACAAACCAAGGGGATTGGCCCTGCCCTGCCTCTTCCTGGCAATGACGGGCAAGGATGGGCCCAAACTTTGGCCCGGGCTTTGCCTGGGCGCGGCCCGCACGCATCCCTCGCCGCAGGAGGTCGTTGGCGCTTTTCAGCGCGTTGGGCAGCCCCTCCTCCTGGGCAGAGAGCAAGGGAGAGAGCAAGTCTTCCTGGGGCTTGGAGTCCCCACTGCTCCCACGGTCGTGCTGGCGTCCCGCGCCGCAGGAGGTCGTTGGCGCTTTTCAGCGTGTCGGCAGCCCCTCCTCCTGGGCAGAGAGCAAAGGAAAGAGCAAGTCTTCCTGGGGCTTGGGAGTCCCCACTGCTCCCGCGGTCGTGCTGGTGTCCCCACGATAGGTTGTTCTTCCTGTTTGATAATGTATTCTGAATTTCGATGTGTTTCTCTTTTTGTCTGTGGTCGATCTTCTTTCTTTTGTTCTGATCGCCCGTCCCTCTCCGAGTTTTTTGATGAACCCTGAAAGGAACAAAAGGAACGCGTATCAGTGTCCTGATACCTGTCAGGTTTACTAATGTTATCACGATTCCTAAGGTTAGACCTCTTTTCAGAGGACTCCCATTGGGGAGACCCACCCCTTGATCGTGAATTCTTTTCTGTATTGTTATTTTTAGATTGTTTGTTATCCCATTTCTTTTTAGAAGAAGACGGTGCTTGCTTCGAGTTGCCCTTGTCGGGACTACCCGCCATTTGTGGCTTCCCTGCTTTCGTTCCCAAATTATCTCTACCTAATGCAGCATAGGTTTCTTCGATAATTGTTGGTAATTCTCGCTCCCTATTTATAGGTGCTATTTCCCTTAGCCCGCTGTGTATGCCACTGCTGCTGCCTCCCCCTTTATGTTGCTCATCATAATTGCAGAGACTTGGGCAAAATTACCCATCAGTTTCATCCCCAAGTCCAGGGCAGGCCCTGCCCCGTACTCATTCTGTATTTGTTTCAATACCTGTGGAACGACTGCTATTGAAGGGGTACTGTGTATCCTAATGTATACGGCAGCAAAGATTGTTCCCCAAGTGGTACAATCCTCAATCGAGTGAACCTTCCCCATTGGCAAGCAAATGGTTAGCATTCTATGTTTTTCCTGCGGACCCGTATGGAGAAATACTGCTTCCAGCTGTGCAATTTTTTCTGCTATCCAGAACGGAATTTGCTCCTGTTTGGTTGGAATTGTCCCTATTACTGATTTCAGTGTCTGTGGGTTAATGGTAGGTGTGGTCTGATGTGGACCGACTGGAGCATTTCTCGCAGGTTGGACTGTTAATGTTCGCATGACGAACTGGACAATGTGTCTGTATAGCCTGACTATGTCTTTGTATATTGTACGGACTTCATCCACTGGTAGTGTATCTATCTTGGGATGTGGAGTGTATGTCGCTAAGACCGGCCAGGTCGCTCCTTCTATGCTGAGTGGACCGAGTCTCACAACAGATGTTGTGTGTAGGAGGGCGCCTTTAAACCAGTTTCTGTGTTGCTGGTAAGTTAATGGGACTTCGGTGTCTTCGTATGGGATGTATTCGTCTAGTTGTTCAACCACAATGTATGTGTGGAACAATTTATTCTGTGGATCTGCAGGTGGGAACTGAACCCCAGAATAGAATACCTCTGATCCGAACACCTCGTGTGTCTCTATCACGAAGGTAACACAGCCACCTGTTGCAGGTACGCCATGTTCTATCAATTTAATAGTTACTGCATTTCTACAGTTCTCTGTGATGTTGAGAGCGTTAGCAAACTCTTCTTCCCCATTCCCTGAACTACTGCTCGTGGACTCATTCATTTTTAAAAGAGAAGAAAAAGGTCTTTTTAGAATTTTTTGGGGTTTTGCGCATTGTGGGAACCTTCTACCCTTACAAGCTTGTTAAACCTTGAGCCAATACACAGAGTATATCTGCTCAAACAAGTTTTCTGACCCTTACACAAGAGAAAGTAAATAACCTCCTTTTAACAACTAAATCAGGATCACCCAACGATCCCTGTCCCCCCGCCATTTTACACCTGGTCTCAGGAAAGATTAGCTCCCATTTAACTCCCCTCCTAAACAAAGTAGTTGAGTATGGGATTTTTCCCTGTGCCTGGAAAAAAGCTTGTATCAGGCCGATCCTAAAAAAGCCTGCCCTGGACCCGACTGAGGTTAAAAATTATCCACCGATATCATGCTTGCCAATAGCAGCCAAAATTCTCGAAAAATCGGTGAACAGGGAGTTAACTTATTATCTTGACTCCAATAACTTGTTAGACTCCAGTCAGCATGGCTTTTGATCATGTCATTCTACAGAGTCGGCTCTCATAATGGCCACGGAGGAGATTCGCAGACAGGTGGATGTGGGGGGCAGGGCCATCCTTATCCTACTAGACCTATCAGCAGCATTTGACACCGTGAATCACACGGTGTTAGTGCGGTGGCTGAAGGCTGTGGAGATTGGGGGGACGACCCTGGCCCTCCTCGCCTCCTTTCTAGCTTTTAGGGAGCAGAGCATACACTGGGACAATCTGCACTCTGACACTTTCCATCTCCCGTGCAGGGTGCCGCAGGGATCGGCCTTATCACCGACTCTATTTAATATCTATGTCACTCCGCTGGCCAGTCTCATCAGAGAGCATGGTTTCACATTGGTCTCATATGCGGATGACTCTCAGCTTGTCATATCCGTAGCTAAACATCCGGAGACCACTGCCATCAGCTTCCATACCTGTCTGACCGAAATCATGAGCTGGATGAGCCAAACTTTCTTAAAATTAACACCGATAAAACGGAGGTTATGGAGTTTGGTAAGGGCCTTACCCTGTGGAATCAAACATGGTGGTCAATAGAGGCCGGTGAGTGTCCCTGTCCGACAATTAAGGCCAGGAATCTAGGAGTGATCTTTGACAACCAACTTAATTTCGCAGGCCAGATAAACCGTCTATCGTCCTCCTGTTTCTTTTTATTGAAGACCTTACGCAAGATTTTCCCCTTTATTCGTCAGGAACTCAGGAAAACTGTGGTAGTAGCTCTTATCCTCTCTAAAATAGGCTACTGCAATGCACTCTTCCTGGGTATTGACAAGGCCCAGATGACTAAATTACAATCCTTACAAAATGCAGCTGCACGACTGCTATTAAACATTCCTAAAGGAATGCCACCTCTGCTAGTATAAGGTCACTACATTGGCTCCCTATCCAGCAACGAGTGGAATTCAAGCCACTCTGTCTGGTTCACAAGGCACTATACGGAGGAGGTGCTGTTGACATTCAAAAACTGTTCTTATGGTATTCGCCCAAGAGAAATCTTAGATCCACAAACGCGGGTCTCGTACAAATCTCCAAAATCCGCAGAGGAAGATGGGGAGGCAGGAGTCTATCCTATTGTGCACCTACACTGTGGAACAAGATGCCAATTGCTATGAGGCTGCAGCCAAATAGGCAGCATTTTAGGAAATCGCTTAAATCCTGGTTGTTCCCTTCCAACTAAGTTGCAGGATCTAATGGAGCAGCCCTCCCTCACACTTCCCAGCGCCAAGACGCCGCGGCAATCGAGCGCGTTATAAACCTATTTTATCTTTTTTATCTTTATCTCAGCTGAGGCGGGTTTCCCTTCCCACTTCAGACGTCTGAAAAAGTGTGAGTAGGGCTTTCTGAGTAAACTACTCAGATTTTCACTGTTAATATAAGAACCAAACCAACGTTGGCGGCGCCATGTCGTGTAGTTCCTACGAATCCCCAGGACCTGCGCGTTTTGGATGACCTAAACTGAGGGCTTGGTGTCCCAACCGCTTCTGGACACCCCTACAGGATATGTCAGCCGTTAGACCAGCTAGCTCTACAGTGCCACTACCACCCCCCCTGTATCTTACAGTGGTGTAGGTAGTTTCTGGCAACCACTGAACATGACCACCCTGATTCCTCAGGGATCGTGGAAAACAGTACAGTACTTTTCGCTCAGTCACTCGTGCTCACTTATTCTCATAAAATACACAGGATGGCGATTAGGACGTTTCAATAACTATTTATTGGTCCAGAGTCAGTCTTGTGTAAAACATATCGTCGAAGATTCAGCATGCAGGACCCTGTGTCAGCTCGGAAGGAATTCTCCTCTAATTTACAGGGGGAGAATAAGGGTCTTGTATACTAGAGTGGTCACTCCAGGGTTTTTTCTAGAATCGATATGTTTTGAAAACAATCATAATTGTTTTGAAATCAATCATAAATGTTTTTCCAAACAAATGCGATCATGCACAGCGGGCTGTTGGCCAAGGATGAAAAAAGTGGTGACCCTTATATAGAATAATTATGCCGTGCCTGGGGACATGTTTATGTACGTCAGGTACAGGGATTATGATATGATACTAAGAGCCTGGTGTCGAAGAGTCAGGAGCAAGCTACTAGGTAAAAGGTCACCTGTTCAGAATCGTTATTGTCGTGTGGATGGGACAATGTATGTAAAATGGGGTATACATGACAGGACTATCCAAAAGGACATGACACTTCAGCCATTATTTTAAAGTTACTGAGGAACTTTCCACGGAAGATGGGATGCACTTAGGTCTGACAAATTAGTTCTTCCATAGAAGTTGAGATGTGGTATACTCAACAACACCCATGAGGGGCACCTTGGGTCGACTGTCACGAAACAGTGCATTTGCTATTCTTTCTGGTGGCCCAGGATGGATGTGGACATTGAAGCATGGTGGAAGGTTGTGGTGTATGTTTTTCTGAGGACAAAAGTTTGAAAGTTGCTACCACTCCTCTGACCCTTTTGAAGTTCCATCATGCCCTTGGATAAAGCTAGGGATTGATGTTATGGATCCCTATGATTCTCTGCCTGGTGGTCCTAAGTTTATTCTTGTCTTGCTGGACTATTATTCCAAGTGGCCGGAACTTAAATTTTTAAAAGAGCCTGGTGCAAGCTTTGCGGTAGAGTTTGTCAGAGAGGTTTTTTTGAGGTAATGCTTTCTTAAAACTCTCATTTCGGACAACGGTATGTAATTTGTTAGCAAATAATTTCAGAGTTTCATTGAATCATATGGGGTAAAATATCTTAGAAGCTCCTTATACCATCCCCAAACTAACGGCCTTGTTGAGAGAATGAACTGTGTTATTGGGGCGTGTATTAGATGATCAAAAAGTGGTAATCATGACATTAAATCAGTGAGAAGTATGTTGTGGTTTTACAGAACTACCCCTCATTCTTCTACCAAAGTGTCACCATTTGAATTGTTGAGGGGTAGAAAAGCAAATACCACTTCTGTCCAGCTTGGATGTCCACATGGTTGAAGTGTGAGTCTGATGTTGAGAATCTAATGTGGTTGGTCAGGAAAAATGTCAGTCATGCTCAGAACAGGCCAAAATGTTGGTATGATCAAAAACAAGGAGTGAAAGCTGCTTCAGTACGGGGAAGAGATGTGGTAAGAATAAAATCAGGTGTACATGTACAGAGGGGGAGAAGCAAGTTTGGCGATCCTGTAAAAATTGAGAACATTTGCAGGAATGCTGTCATGTAGATAGTCATTGATGGAATCTTTCAAGGGTGGTAAAAGTGGGGAATAAGGAAGGTGACCAAGCTGATAGAGGGTTTGGTTCTCTGGGTTTGTCTGAGAGTGTTTCCACCACCAGTGACCATACAGTTGAGATGACCGTTCCTCCTCTGCGTAGGGGTTCATGCAAAGCAACCAAACCTATTAGGGTTCTGACCTAAATGTATTTCTTGTTCTGTTACGTTTATGTGTGTATATGGGTACATGGGTGGCCTTTTTTTATTTATTTATTAAAAAAGCCATCGCTTGACCCTCTAAGCCCAGTAAGTTATCGTCCCATCTCCCTTTTGCCTAGTGTGGCAAAAGCGTGTGAAAAAGTGGTTACTAAACAGCTTACCGAGTTCATCGAAAGCTCGGGCCTTTTACATCCGGCCCAGTCGGGTTCAGGGCCTCGTACAGCACCGAGGCGGCTCTGGTGGAAGTTTCCGAGGCCATCCGGGACTGTTTGGATGCTGGCGGGAGGGCAGCCTTGATTCTGCTTGACCTCTCGGCGGCATTCGACGCTGTTCCCCACTCGTTGCTGCTCACCCGACTTGCTGAGATTGGTATATCTGGCACTGCTTGGGGCTGGCTCAAATCTTTTTTGGAGGGCCGGTTGCAACAGGTATGGCTCCCCCGCCGTCGTCATCACCACAGAGTGTGTCTACGGGGGTCCCACAGGGGTCCTCCTTGATTCCCCTCCTCTTTAACATTTACGTCACCCCCTTGGTCCAATTGGCGGAGGATCTGGGGGCCAAAATTATTGCCTACGCTGACGACACCCAGCTCCTCTTCACATGGGGAAAAAACGAGTGCTCCACCTCATCCGCAAAAAAATTTTGACCAAAGTTTTTCAGTGGCAGGCTTCCGCACAACTTAAATGTATTGAGGAGCAATCTCCTTTATGGAAAGTTTCCCCCTCAGTTTAGAGAAACACTCTGGCCGTCTGATTACGCTATGCCAGCCTCAACGGGGCAACCCGCTAAGAACCTTGGGGTTTGGTTTGAGGAGAATCTTACGTTCTCTACCCAGATCAAGAAGTTAGCTGGGAACTGTTTTGGGTTAATTAAAACCCTCAGGGAATTCCTTACACTGCTTCCTAGGGCCGCTAAAGAAACGGTCACCCGAGCCCTTATTTTATCCCGAATAGATTATGCCAATGCCCTGTATGTTGGCATCCCGGGATATCTGCTTAATAAACTGCAGGTAGTTCAGAATGCGGCGGCCAGGCTTCTCCTTAACATCCTCGTTAGAAGCAGCGTGAGACAACATCTGCGCGCACTTCACTGGCTGCCCGTAGCTGAACAGGTTAAATTCAAGTCTTTAGTTATAGCTCACCTCGCCCTTCATGCCTCAGGTCCAATCTACTTACGAAAGCGTTTCTCTTTCTATACTCCTTCGAGACAACTGCGCTCTACCACACAACTCCTGGCTCATGTCCCCCGTTTCCGGCTGCAAAGGATGGGTGGCAGTTCCCTTGCCTTGAAAGCTGCTCTAGCATGGAACTCGCTTCCGTTTGCTCTCCGTAGTATTCAGGACCCCATTCTTTTTTTTTTTAAACTTGAAAACATTTCTCTTTGTTTAAACTGGCTCTCCTCACTTCTCAAGGCTCGCGCCGGGACACTCTTCGGAGTATCTGTGCGCGCTACAAATAACATAACATGTGGGCTGATTTATTATTTGTTTTCTTGTGGAGTTGGGTTATGTTAGGTTGGATGATTTCCTTTTTGTGTTGATAGTTTTTCTTTTGAGAAGGGAAGATGTGTTGTATCCTGTTTAGTATTTGGACTCAGTGCCTGGAGTGGAATGTTCTACTTTTCAGGTTCTGACTTAGGAATGTTAGAATTTGAATTGTACAGTTGGGCTGGAGACACTGTGGGAGTGAAGAATACCTGTGGGTCCTATTGAGGCAGCTCTTATTACTCATCTTGAATAAATATTACTTCCGTAATCACTTACTGCGTCTGTAGATTTTCACTACAGTAAGCAAAGCCCAAAATCTGCAGAAGGAAGGTTAAACCTGAGCTGTCCTAACCACCCAAGAGAACCAAAGGGAAGCAAAACAAAAGAGGTACAGGAATGCAGACAGTGAAAACTAAATGACAGGAATAGTGAACCTACCATCTGCTGTTGCTAGGCAAAGTGTGATATTGTGACTGGTGTTTAAATCTTCCTAGCTCTTTCTGACCCAGAAGTGTCCAAAATGCTCTGGTTCTTCCTAGAATGTTCTGAATCATACAGAATGTTCTGGAACGTATTAAATGTCCTGCCTCTTCCCACTTTACCCTTGAAGTGCAGTTCTTTGGTACCCTGTGGCTCCACCTTCCTTTGCCTCCCCTCACCCCAGTGAATGTCTGCCACAGTTTCCAAGGCCAGCTGATAGCAAGGTTCAATTGTGTGGCCTGAGAAATGTAATTGTGTTCCTGTGACACTAGTTGTGATACTTGGAGATTATGAATTCCTAAATTCCTGACATCTGACCCACCCAACAGTGCCATGGGCCTGCACAACTCTGCTTGGCTGAGGTGCAGTTCTGCCAGGTACAGCAATTCCATGTCTCTCTCTACGTGCTATATTTTTCATCCAATCCTTATGGCATAAACCACATGGCCATGTCAGAGGCAGGTGTCGGTGGTCTGTTGAGATCAATGCCACGGTGGTCTGTTGAGGTCAATGCCTCCTGCACAGGAAAAGGTTCCCTCAAAAGCCTTGGAGTTTTCTCTGTTTCGATGTGCACTGTTCATCATCTCAGAGGACACGAGCATGCCCAGGTTTCCTTATTTCTTAGAGTTACTCTTCTTTTGGCCTTGCCATGCCACCTTCTTTATAAGAGGAAGCTGATCTGACAGCTCAAAGCCTCACAGCTGTTCTCCTGCGATTGAAACATTGTTTCTTGGTCCTTCTGATCTCTCATCTGCCTTTCTGTCTGGTCCTGATTTTGGCCAGCCTTTTCCATGGACTTCTTCTCTGTTGTGACATCTTTCTTATTGGGGTTCCATTTTTCTTTCTTGTCTTCCTCTGATGGAAAAACGTGTAGGGCTGCTAACGGCATAGATTCATTCTGTTAGACAGATGTCCCTTGTTCTGAATTGAGTACAAGGCCTAGCCTCTGAAGGTACTTACAAATACAATGTTCTACCGTACGTTAGGCTTAGTTAGCCACATGGAACCTGCTCATTACTTTTGACTTATTTTTTCTTTCTTTTTAATACTTGGATGTATGTAGATTGCTTCCCTTAAATTTTGGAAATACTATCCCTGTAAGTTATGATATAAGGTAGGGCTAAATAGCTTGCTGCTGCTATCATACTGTTCCTTCTGGCCTTATGTAACCTTTTTACATGTGTTATTTCATGGTGCTTTAATACAGAAAGGCGATACATCACGGTTATCTCAGCAGCTTGACGTTAGATGCTGTGATTCTGGCACCTTCTCATTCATCTCTTCAGTTCACTCTGTTAATCAGGATGTCCCATTGAGTACAGAGGAGGCTTGTCACACTCATTTGAACTGTCTTCCTGGAACATATATATATCTAGGGCAAGATGGACAAATATTCCATCTGGGCTTTTCCAAAACAAGGTTGATCCTGTTTGAGGCCATTGCACAACAAGAGGAAATAACATTTCACTGATTTATCTTGGTGTACCTGACAAATCAGAGTTTGTCAGTAAAGCAAGGATATTCAATGACAACATACTCTCCAAACATCAGTGCTTTCCTCTCTGGAACGTATATATGAACATTTTATGAATATTCATTATCCCTGATCTATAGATTTTTCTACAAACTCCACACCATTTACAGGCAAACCTGACTGGAAAAGTAGAAAGTATATACCATATTTTATTATCAAATTTTACGGTGGACAGATCAGGAAAAGTCAAACATACCACAATTTCCATTAAAACAAGCATGTGCTATGCAGGCAGGATTTTTAAATCTTAAAATATCACTTTAAACTCTTCCCCAGGTTCAGAAAGTCCCTCATCACTGACCTCTCGTGTGGGGTACAGATGTCTACACTTTGGAACAATCCCAGCACAAATCTTCCACCTACAGTTCTGAAGAGCTTTAAAAGCTTTTCTGATGCCTAGTGTCTGACCTCACCCATCTTCGATGTCCTTATGTTGTATCAAGGTAGGATTTTGCGAGTCCTTAATTGCGATTATTAAGGAATCGCAATTAAGGACTCGCAAAAGCCTATGCATGTAAGAATTGCTATAAAAAAAGCGATTCCTACACATTCCTTATTTGCGACTCGCAAATTGCGACTCGCAAATAAGGAATGGCTTCCCATTCATTCCTTTGGGCCTACAGGCCCAGAGGAACGAATGGGAAATAGCATGTGCAATTTGCGAGTACCAATTGGTACTCGCAAATTGCGCATGCTATTCAGGTGCAAGGGTGTCAAAAGGACACCCTGTTGCACCCCTGGAATTGATCTGTGCACAAATGTTGCCCACACACATGTCCAAAGGACATGTATGTGTGTGTAACCTACAACTTTGAAAAATGCACTTTAGTGCATTTTTCAAAGTTTGTAAATTACCATGAAGTTCAACTTCATGGTAATTTGCGCCCCCTAGTAGCGAAATCGCTACTTCAAAGTGGTTCTTGCATTGCATTTAAGGAATCGCAAAATGCGATTCCTTAAATGCAATCGCAATTTGAGAACTCGCAATTAATTGCAAATTCTCAAATTGCGAGTGCCTTGACCCTTCATGCATCGCAAATGCCCTTTTTGCGGGCGCAAACGACGATTTTTGCGAATCGCACTGTTTGCGCTCGCAAAAATGGTTGATGCATGTACCTGTTAGTATATAAGGGCTGCTACTTGACCTCTTGTCAGGAGAGGTCCTTTGCCCAGATTATCACCCAAGATTCTGCCAGAGACAGTATCACCTACTGCGAGCGGACTTCGAAGATGCTACTTCTCGCCTGCTGCTGATAAAGCTGAGTCCCGGAGGAAGACTGCTACCACAGGGCGTGTTTGCCATTCGCACTGCCTTCACACCGCTGTCAATAAAAACAGGTCTTGCTGTCAACAAGGAATGCAGTGTGTCTCTTGTCCCTAAGAAACTCTAGACCGCAAATTGCTCTACTTTCCATGCTCTCTTAGTGTAGCATAAAGAAGTAGGTTTTAGGGCGCAAGGTTTTAAATTACATTTTAAGCATGTTAGAAATATTCATTTTATTCTTGTTGCTCACAACGTGCCTTCTTGCTGTTTTTATGATATCCAGTGTAGCTGTTTTAGATGTGCTGAGTAATAGGTACGTCCTGTTGTAATAAATGCTTTTAGTTAAAAGTGTATTTTCTTCTTAATGCAGGGTGCATGTGTGATAGTGCGAATCACAAAATAGGTTTATTTCTGTTTCTACTGTGCCCCAGATCCCATCGCAGAGATTGTGAGTAACTGAAAAGCAATAACTCTACTCAAACAGGGTATTGGGTAGGGTTCTGTGGGGCTACAATAACCTGTCTCTCACATTAAACGCCGGTGCCTTGAACTGAGTTCTCCCATGTCAACCGTAGGTGGGAAAACAAACCTTGTAAAACTACGCCAGAGCCGTAGTTTACGCAACACAATAATAACCCAGACAACTGATTACTGACAAACAGCCTCTCATCTGGAGATGGTACATTCTAATACGTGCAACCATATCATCCTCACTCTTTTCTGCATCACTGTCATAATTGCATACAACCTTTATCTCAGAATAACGCAGAGATTACAACTGAGCCTCAAAAAGGCAGCATACAGAGGTCTTGGAACAGTGAAACCATACATTGTCAAAAATGCTAAAAGGAATGCAAAGTGGCCAGATTTTGCCTCACTGTACTTTCAACTAGATAACCTGGTTTTGTTGAGTCAGGGCACAGGTACAAAAGCAATCTTAGGGAGTGATGAGAGGGATAAAAGTCGTACACACACACTGCATATTAATGAAAGGAAAGTAAGTTTAGTCTTATGAAGTATCCTGTAGTGAGTGCAGAAATAAGTGTAAACCCCGCTGTGTCGGGTGCATGACTATTAGACCTCGGAGGAACCCCTGGGACCTACTACATATCAATGAAGACACCAGTTTAGACAAATGAGAAAAGCAACTGATTCCTTTATTGATATGGATGCAAAGCATCCGAAAAAGACACTTGAAGGAATCGGTGAGCAGGTTATGGACAGCACACAGTCAAATCGGTCCAGATTCCCAAATCTGACCCTACAGCTTTATTGACAAATTTAGTGGGACAATGCCTGAATTGCAGAAGTATTGCTTAGGATGAATGTGTCCTAGGAGCGTGATTCTCCCCGATTTCACACTTATCTTGAAGAAGCTCTACTCAGCACTTTGTGAGAGGTCAGCCATTCTCAGAGAGTCTGCCCAGTGGATTATAGGGTCCGTGCAGTTTCATTGATGAAGAAAGTTTTGCCGCCTGTCTCTGTTGACAGATTTGCATGTTATCACACAGGTTTGGTCTCTGAGAAGGATGACTCACAGATGCTAATTGAAAATTACCTCCTACATCACTACTTCACAATTATTTATTATCTAAACGTTATAATTCAGACAAGGATCGCTAACCAAACACATGTGCAAATGTACTGAAGGAGAATCAATGTACATCCCTGAAGTTGATAAAGGGAATTACAGATGAAGAGAAATTGACACCCTTCATGTGTGCAAGCTTGAGACCCATCAGTATGTGGCAATGTTTGAAAACGGCATCCAGAAGTGTAGCTGTTTTCTGAGTGCATTAAATGATCCCTGACAAATACTACCTGTTAGAAATGGGGATCTCTAGTTGGCAGTGGCTGGCGCCAATGTCCAAGTAGGGACCCTTCTTCCTAAGTCAGAGTAAGGGGGCTACACCCTTTGATAACCCCTGCTCAACCCTGTGGTAACGTAGCACGAGCAGACAGGCCTATCTCAGAGGCAGTGTGTGAAGCATTTATGACCATACACAATAACGCAGTGAAGACCCCACAAAGGGACACCACACAAGTAGCTATAGAAAAATGAGTATCTTTATATAAGCTTAACACAAGGCTCAAAGACGATCAAGAAGCCACAACGCACGTAAATATAGGTTCACTTAAAAGGCAATAAAAGCACTCAAAAGCGTGTGAAACGACCTTAGTTCGAGGCCGGGGTCTACGCGACCCGGTGATGCACAATGTCCCTGAGGTTTAAAGAGGCACGGCACGCAGCTTCGGGAGGAAGCCGCGATGATGAAAGGCGGACTCGCAGCGGCACAGCCCTGCTCAGATCAAAGGGTCACCCCTCCCCATACTCCAACTGCAGATCTCTCTATTCAATCCAGGTCGGGCTCAGCCTGCCCTGACCCTCCAAGACCAGACAGCCAATACACATAACAGCAGAGCACACTGGAAGACTTAGGCAAGAAAATACCTACTTTCTAAAAGTGGTATTTTCAAACACAGAATATAAAAATAATCCTAACTAAAAGATGTACTTTAATATTCTGAGCTCAGGAATACTAAATTCGACTTTCCAAACATGTTCCTTGGGTCAGCTAGGATTATAGGATGGAATAATCAAACTGCCCATTCTGGCCTAAGGGAACAGATAGCCTTGCAATAGTGAAAAACGAAATGGAGTGTAATTCACTATCAGGACATGCCACACAGACCAAGGCAGGTCCTACCTTTCACATACAATGAACCCTGCCGTAGGGGTGACTTAAATGATGCCAAGGGAAGGTTGAGGGACTGGGAAGTGGGTTTACTTCACAGTCAAAAATGGCAGTTCTGGACTGCGCACAGACTCTGCGATGGCAGGTCTGAGACACACAAGCTGCTTCTGTGGGTGGCGCAATCAGCGCTGAAGGCCCACCAGCAGCGTTCGGTCTACCAGCCTGGGCACGCACGGTGCACTATACTAGGGACTAACAGGTAAATCAAATGAGCCAATTATGGGAATACCAATTCATACAGGCAATTTACAATAGGGAGCATTCGCGCTGTAGCACTGAATGGCAGTGGCACAGCGCCCAGAGCATCTAACACCAGCAAACACAGAGGAGACAAAAGCGAAAGATGGAAGGGAGATCCACGCCAATGGTGCCAGGTCTAACACGTGTCCCCTCCAGCTGAAATGTGGGGAGAACTACCCACCCACTTGGGGGTTCTCATCACTAAGGCGGAAAAATCTGGACAGACCATCAGCATTGGCGTGTTCTGTACCCGGGCGGTGTTCCACCGTAAAGTCCATCCCCTGTAGGGAAATAGACCACCTCAACAACTTTGGATTCTCACCCCTCATCTGCATCAACCATCGGAGGGGCCGGTGGTCCGTCTGAACCCAGAAGTGAGCCCCAAACAGGTATGACCTCAGCTTCTCCAGTGCCCAGACCACAGCAAATGCCTCACGCTCAATTGCACTCCACCTCTGTTCCCGTGGAAGTAACCTCCTACTAATGAAGGCTACCGGTTGGTCTAGGCCCTCCTCATTGATCTGTGACAGAACAGCCCCCACACCATGCTCTGAAGCGTCTGTCTGAACAACAAATTCTTTTGAAAAGTTGGGCGCCTGAAGTACAGGCGCTGTGCACATGGCAGTCTTCAGGGCGACAAAAGCTTCCTGACAGGTGTCAGTCCAGTTCACAATCTTTGGCTGCTTCTTAGAAGTCAGCTCAGTCAAGGGTGCAACAATGTTGCCATACCCCTTGACAAACCTCCTGTAATAACCTGTGAGTTCTAAAAAAAGGCTCTCGCCTGTGTCTGGGTCTTTGGGGGTTCCCAAGCCAGGATGGTTTCAATCTTGGGCTGTAGGGGCGCCACCTGGCCGCTCCCAACCTGGTGTCCCAAGTACACCACAGAACCCTGCCCAATCTGGCACTTACTTGCCTTGATTGTGAGGCCTGCCCTTCGCAGTGCCATCAACACTTCCCAGAGGTGGCGCAGGTGGTCCTCCCATGAGGAACTAAACACTGCAATGTCATCCTTGTAGGCGGCACTGAAATCCTCCAGCCCAACCCACCCTGTTGACCAACCTCTGAAAGGTGGCAGGGGCATTCTTCATCCCAAAGGGCATCACCCTGAACTGGTAGTGCCCATCCGGTGTGGAGAATGCTGACCTCTCCTTTGCCCCATCAGTCAAGGCGATCTGCCAATACCCAGACGTCAAATCAAACGTGCTGAGGTACCGTGCAGCCCCTAGCCGATCTATGAGCTCATCAGCTCTGGGGATGGGGTGCGCGTCAGTCTTTGTGACTGAATTGAGACCTCGGTAGTCCACGCAGAACCGAAGTTCTGGGGTGGCACCAGGCGCTGCAGCTTTTGGTACCAAGACCACTGGGCTGGACCAAGGGCTGCTAGAGGACTCAATTACCCCTAAAGCAAACATTTTGGAAACCTCCTCCTTAATGTATGCCCTAACCCGGTCAGTCACTCGGTAAGCCTTGTGCTTAACAGGAGGACTGTCCCCAGTGTCCACTTCATGGACACACCAATCAGTGACACTAGGCACCAGGGAGAACAGATCACTGAATTGTCCCAACAGTTGGCGACAATCACTCTGCGGCTCAGGGGTCAGTGTGGGGGAGAGGACCACACCCTCCACTGATCCATCTTGCTCCTTTGCACACAGGAGGTCAGGAAGAGGCTCAGTCTCCTCCTCCATCCCAGCATCTGTGGCCAGGAGCATGCCCACTTCGGACCTCTCAAAGTGGGGCTTCAGGCGGTTGACATGCAGGACCCGCAAGGGGTTCCGGGGAGACCGCAAGTCCACCAAGTAGGTAACAGGACTCTTGCGCTCCACCACCTCAAATGGTCCGGTCCACTTATCTTGGAGCGCACAGGGCTCCACTGGGGCCATGACCCAAACCTTTTGACCAGGCTGAAACTCAATCAGAGTGGCATTCTGATCGTGCCAACGTTTCATCTCTTCCTGGCTGGCTTCCAGATTTGCCTCAGCAAGCTTTCTGAAATGCCGAGTCTGGTTCCTGAAGGCCAGCATGTAACTAAACACATCCTGGGGAGGTTTTCTGGGAGATTGCTCCCAGCCTTCCTTGACCAGACTCAGCGGCCCTCTTACCGGGTGACCATAGAGTAGTTCAAAGGGGCTGAACCCTAGGGACTTCTGTGACACCTCACGGTAAGCAAACAACAGGCATGGCAAGAGGACGTCCCACTTACGCCTCATGGACTCTTCTAGGCCCATAATCATGCCTTTGAGGGTCCGGTTGAATCTCTCAACCAGCCCATTACCTTGGGGGTGGTAAGGGGTGGTAAACGTATAAGTTACCCCACACTCCTCCCACAAAGACTTCATATATTTGGAAATGAAGTTAGTACCCCTATCAGACACCACCTCTCTGGGGAACCCCACACGGGAGAAAATCCCCATCAGTGCACGTCCCACCACGGGGGCCGTCACTGTCAGGAGTGGGATGGCTTCAGGGTACCGGGTGGCATGGTCCACCAAGACCAGGATGAACCTGTTGCCCATGGCTGTCTTGGGGTCCAGAGGCCCCACAATGCCCACTCGCTCGAATGGGGTACTGACAACTGGAAAGGGCTGGAGTGGGGCTTTGGTCTTCCCCCCCACTTTTCCCACTTGCCTGGCAAGTTTCACATGTCCTGCAGTGAGCATCTGAGCTCCTGCGCATCTAGGGCCAATAAAAGTGGGTGACCAGCCTCTCGAAGGTCTTGGTCTGCCCCAGATGTCCTGCCAATGGCACATCATGAGCCAACCCCAGTAGGAAGGCTCTGAAGCACTGGGGTACCACCAGCACACGGGCTGACCCAGGCTCAGCAACCTTAGGCTCGCTGTAAAGGAGGTCATTCTCCCAATAGATCAGATGTGAGCCTGACTGATCACCTGCTGCCTGGGCTGCAGCCTGTCGCCGCAGCCCCTCAAGAGAAGGGCACGTTCTCTGCTGTTCACAAAATTCCTCCCTGGTGGGCCCTCCTTCCTGCTGCCAATGGGTCAGCCCGGGCTGGTCCCCCAGTTCGGCTACTTGTTCCCCTGTAGGCTCCAGGGCATCCCCCTCAAGGTCTGCTCCCTCCTGGACCGTGGGAACTATGGGGGCCGGTTTCCCGCACCCCCTACCTCTTCTCTTTAAGGCAGGGGCCTGGGCCATACTTTCAGGCTCCAGGTCCTTCTGAACGTCCTTACTGGCTGCCATGGACCGAGTGGTCGCGCACGCCCACTCAGGCAGACCCAACATTTCCAAGTGCGATTTCCTCTCCACCGTAGCCCACGGGGAGTTCTCTAAATCGTTGCCCAACAGACAGTCTACCGGCATGGCTGGCCTCACAGCTACTTGAAGAGTTCCTGAGACCCCCCCAACTCAAAGGGAACTTGAGCCACCTCACACTGGCTCTCAGAGTTGCCTGCTGACACTACTGGGCAGAATGCATGGGGGACAACCTGCTCTGGGGACACCAACCGGGAGCTGACAGCAGTCACACTCGCTCCGGTGTCCCTCAGAGCCTCCACCCTATGGGCATTGATGGTCACCCACTGCCTGTACTTCTTAGTGTTATCAGGCAGCGTGGGGTTAGGGACCTTCTCAAAGTCTCCTAGCGAGACAAGGGTCAATTCTACCGGATCCCACCCACCTTGGGCACCCATCTCCTCCCCTCCCAGGGCTACACTAGCAAGCTGGCGGGTTGGTGCACGGGGTGGTGCATTGAGGTCCCTCTGGGGACACTGGGGATCATAATACCGGTGGCCCACTTGACCACATTTAAAACAAGTAAGGGGCCCCCTATGAACAGGCCTACCTGTCGGGGGCACTGGCTTCTTCTCAGGGGGAGACTGGGACACCACTCCTGGGTTCCCTTGGGAATTACTTTGGGGCCCTCTCTGGAACTCCCTCTGTTTACCCCTGGCCCCCCACTTCTCTGCTGGGGACCCTGCCCACCTTTGGCGAAGTCTCCCACATGACCCTTGCGAACCCGGGTGCTCACCCAGCGGTCCGCCTCCTCAGCAAGCTTCCTAGGGTTAGTTAGCTTGCTATCAATAAGGTGCTGGCGTAGCTCTGGAAAACAGTTACTAGCTAAATGCTCCCACGCAAACAAATCATACAGTTGTTCAAAAGTTTCCACCTTGCTACCTTTTACCCAGCGATCCATTGCTCTGCAAAAAAAGACACATATTCAACCCAAGTGGTACCCTCTAACTTCTTACAGGTTCTAAATCTCTGCCTGTACATTTCTGGGGTCAAACCATATTGCGTCATCAAGGCCTCTTTCATATGGGCATACACCATCCTGCTCTCTTCAGGCAGATCCAACAGGGTATCCCTCCCATCACTCACAAAGCGTCCCCACAACCCCGCTCCCCAATCCTTCTCAGGGACCCGGTGGGACACCATTGCTATCTCGTAGGCGGCAAACCATTGCCCAATATCCTCACTCTTATGGAAATCCTTGATGACATCCTTGGGTATATAAACTCTACTCTCGGTAGGTACTAAAGGTATGCTGCCACCAGAGGGGGAGATCTCTAAATTCTTAGCCTTGATCTCCAGCTCCCTCAATACTCTCTCATGCTCCAGTTTCATTTTCTCAAGTTCAAATGCCAACCTGTTATTCTCAATATCCAACTTTTTACTTTCTAGGTCCTTCTGACCTTCTAATTTGGCCATCTCCAAACTATGCCTCCTATCTCTCTCCCTGTCCTCCATCTCTTCTGGAGACAGGCCCTTTGAGGACACACTAGTACCTGGACTGGAAAGTGCTTTACCTCCCACTAAATCCACTTCGTCATCTTGCTGCCCTCCGGCATTCTCTCCCCCGTCCACAGGCTCTCCCCCATTCCCGGGGAACTCCCTCGCCTCCAACCAGGCCTTTAGCGCCTTCTGATACTCCTCCTTCCTAGAGAGACCTGCAATAGGGATGGTGAATTGCTTGCAAAAAGACTTTAGCTGTTTGGCAGTGTAGGTTTCTAACCTCTCTTCCTCAAAGGTTAGATCCTCCGAAGCATTGGATGTTGGCTTACCCATTGTAGAAATAACTGGCAATTACGATCAAAAATAGAACAAGATCAAAAACGTATGTGGTTGCGTTTAGGTCTGCACTCACTAATAGTGTACACAAGTTATTGTATGTGGATCACAAATGCAAGTCCTGATCCTCACCGCTGACCACCAATGTTAGAAATGGGGATCTCTAGTTGGCAGTGGCTGGCGCCAATGTCCAAGTAGGGACCCTTCTTCCTAAGTCAGAGTAAGGGGGCTACACCCTTTGATAACCCCTGCTCAACCCTGTGGTAACGTAGCACGAGCAGACAGGCCTATCTCAGAGGCAGTGTGTGATGCATTTATGACCATACACAATAACGCAGTGAAGACCCCACAAAGGGACACCACACAAGTAGCTATAGAAAAATGAGTATCTTTATATAAGCTTAACACAAGGCTCAAAGACGATCAAGAAGCCACAACGCACGTAAGTATAGGTTCACTTAAAAGGCAACAAAAGGGGGGCGTGGCCAAGATGGCGAGCGGGTAAGACGTGTCCCGTTCGTCTCCCCGCTCCCGTCAGCCCGCCGAGTGGCTTCCCGGCATCACAGCGAGTTGTAAACCCCGGATAGTGAAGGGGATAGGCGCGGGACCTCCGGAGAGTGCCTTGAGACGCCCGACGGCGACGGGCGCTGCCCGAATCGGCCGGAGTTGTGTGAGGGCCTTGCGGCACAAAATGGCGGCCCGGACCGAGCCGGAGGACTCCGGACCTGGGTGCTGTCTGCTCCCGGGAGTTCGTGCGCATTGGCTTTGACTCCGGCGGGGGCCGGAGCGGCAACGGTTGGTTGGTGCAGAAAGCTCCTCCGGGAAGGCGGAAGAGCGGAGACCCGGGCCCCGGAAGGGAACGGAGCGAGGACTGGAGCGCTAGCATCCCCCAGCTGCGGGCGGCGCAGGAAGCCTGGTTTGCGCACTGGAGGCGCCGCGCCTAGAGGACCCTGGGACCAGCGCGAATGGAGGTGAGGGGCCCGGCGGCCCGCTGAGGGTCTGAGGAGCGTGGGGGGCCCTTTGAGCCTGACGACTGGAGTTACATCGCGCTGAAGACCGCGCCCCCTGTGTGGGGACCAGACGCTGCCCGGGGAGCGGTGGGGGGCCCGGATTAGGGGCTCACCCGCTAACTGAGCCGCACAGTGGTATCCCCAAGCGGGGTTACATGAAGACTACGCCGGGGGCCCGGAGATCGCCCAGGTACAGGTGAAAGTCGAGGAGCCCACCCCAAGCCTGCAGCTAAACAATCGGCCACGTCTGGCGCTTGAGAGTGGAGGCGAGTTGCGGATCCGGTCCTTGGCTGGGGGCGCTTGGACGGCGCGCTGCCCCGCTTTGTTTAGGCCTTGGCAGGGGTCCTCATAGGACTGGGGACCCCAGCTCAGCCCCTCCACGGACTCGATTCGCAAGGGCTACAAGGGGGAGGAGAGCAGTTCGCAGCGGCCTGCTCCACATAAGGAGCACTTGCCCGGGCCCCCTCTGGACACCATCTGTCCTGGGCTTGCTCGCCCTCACGTTGGGGGCCCCGAAATGTCCACCACACGGGGCAGGAAGGAGAAAGACAAGGAGAAGAGGAGAGATGACCGGACAGTGAAGGACTTGTTTGCCAAGATGTCGAGTTCAGCGGGCGGAGGGGGTCGCGTCTCGCCGGCCCAGTCTGAGAGACAGGAGACAGAACAGGCAGACGAACCGGTCACGCATGCCTTCCTCACCCAGCTGTTTTCAACCTTGAGAGACGACCTTCACGCCCTTAAAAAAGAGTTCGCCGACGAAATGAAGGAGGTGCGCAGAGACCTGGATGCAGTGGGCGAAAGGGTGTCGACCATGGAGGATCACGAACACTCTCGGGATGAGGAAGTCGAACGCCTACAACAGGAGGTGATCCGCCTGAACGACCAACAGCTCGATCTCCAGGCCCATGCGGAGGACCTGGAAAACCGTTCCCGCAGGAACAACATTCGAGTGCGGGGCGTACCGCCCAAGGAAGAGGATACTGACATCAATGGGTATCTTCAGGAGCTGTTTCGCCACGTGCTACAGGAATCCCAGGACTTTGTTATTAAAATTGATAGGGCCCACAGAGTCGGTTTGCAGCGCAAGGCCCCTGCGCCCCCACCTGATATTCTGGCTTTCTTGCCGGATTACCAACTCAAAGAACTAATCCTGCGCAAGGCGCGCGAGGCTCAGCCCCTGGTCTTCCGAGGCCACTCCATCGCATTGTATCAGGATCTGGCGGCTTCAACTCTCCAGAAACGCAGGGACTTCCGACCGGTCACGACCTTTCTTCGCAACCAGGGTGTCTCCTACTCATGGGGGCACCCATTCCGCATAATCTTCAAGTGGGAAGGCAGGCTGAGGCAATTGCGTTCCCTCCAAGAGGCATGCCAGCTTCTAGACATTGAACGCGACACGACGGACGAAGCTCCCCGCCAGCACAAGAAGGACCGACGAGATCGATGGCAGAGAGCGGGGGGCGGGCGCAGGTCTGGGACTCCCCCTCGGCCGAGCCCCGAGACAATAGCGCAGGAGCGTCGAGCAGTGTTGGCTTCCCTGACGGTGGACTCCGGCCTTGGGGCCGACGCTTGATCAGCCATGGGGTCAGATAAGTGTACTTGAGCAATGCCGGGGGGCGGCGGGAGGGCGGGGGCGGGCGGGACTTTGCTGGCCACAGATGCACCCCACTGACTATTTCACTGAGGAGACGCGGTTCCGAACTGCGGCTTCTGGACATTATGTATGGTTTCTTTTGTTGGGTTTGTTGGGGTTAGGGTGGGGGTGTGGGACGTCCGATATCCAGGTTCATGGGAGGCATGACATACTGGAGTGGCAGTGCTCTTACCATTACACCACTCTTGGCATTCCCCGCGCATCCACTATAGCCCTCTCGGCTTGGGAGGAGGTCCCCCTCAGGGGCTCCAACTAGAATGCGCAGCTTTTTATCCCCCCTGACATGAAGCCTGTGAAAATCCTTACACTTAATGTAAAGGGGCTTAATAACCCAGTGAAGAGGCGCGCAGTATTATCATACTTGGAGAATATGGAGGCGGATGTGTGTCTTCTTCAGGAGACGCATCTCCTGGCCAGGGACGTCCACCGCATGCGTTCTAAGGCTTTCCCCTTCCAATATTTTTCATCCTTAGGGGAGAAGAAAGCTGGTGTGGCCATACTTGTTTCTAAGAGATGTAAAGGGGCGGTGCAGGGTAAGGTGGCGGAGATACGGGGAAGATTATTGGCCTACACTTTTCAATTTGGGACTCAATCTCTGGTGCTTGGTTCCATTTACGCCCCTAACTCAGGGCAGGAGCCCTTTCTTCGGGCTGCTCTAGCTGATCTACTGGCTCCACAGGGACGCATGACACTAGTGGGGTGGGACCTCAACATAGTTATGGACTCCGGTATGGATAGGTCCCACGCTACCTATTCGCAGGGGGGGGAACTATCAAGTGAAGGGAGGAGGTGGCTGCGGGAAATGGGCTTGATGGACATTTGGAGGGTGGCACATCCTACATCCCGGCAATACACGTTCTACTCCCATGCCCATAAGTCCCATGCCCGGTTGGACTACTTCCTAGGGACGGGGGAGGTTAATGCAGCAGTGCGGGAGGTAGGTATAGAACCTATGGCCCTCTCGGATCATGATGTCCTCTTAGTCCAGGTCATGTTGAACTCGAACACACACCGGGCTGGTAGCTGGCGCCTCAAGGAAAACATGCTTTACAACACAGAGGTGGAGCAGCAACTCCTTACATGCATTAAAGACTACCTCACTGTAAATGATACACCTGACATTGCTACTACGACGCTGTGGGAGGCCTTGAAAGCGGTGGTACGGGGGGAACTTATTGGGATAGCGGTGGCACACAACAGGGAGCGCAGAGAGGTGAGAGCCACATTAACATCACAGGTGACGGAGTTAGAACGGATACACAGCAGGACTGGGGCTCCTCGGATTTGGCGACAGCTAAAAGCAGCAAGGGCCCATGCTGGCTGCCCTCGACCTGGACAGGGCGGAATACGCGGCGGTCCGCCTGAAACATTCCTACTATGTAGGGGGCGACCGTACGGGCCGGCTCCTTGCACACCGGTTGAGGGCTCAAAGGCAGAAGGCGCATGTTCCCTCACTCCGGAGCGAGAAAGGGGGGGGAGAGATTAGTGGCGACGCGGAGATAGCGCAGGAATTCCGGGACTTTTATCAATCTCTCTATTCCGCGGAGCCTCGACCCAGCTCTGCTGCAACGACATACTTGCAGTCGATGTCTATGTCTGAACTGTCCCCCACTCAGGTGGAATCCCTTGACGCCCCTATTCGGGTAGAAGAGGTCATTACGACGATCTCGCGCCTGAAACTGCTCAAATCCCCGGGCCCGGATGGATTCTCCTCTCCATTTTATAAGAAGTTCTGCCATACCTTAGCACCGATATTGACCAGGCTTTTTAACTCATTCGGGAGCTCAAACCGGATCCCAGCAGCAGCAATTGTGGTGCTACCCAAACCCGGCAAGGATAGGCAACAATGCGGCGCCTACCGCCCGATCTCCCTACTGAATGTAGACCTTAAGATCTTCACGGGCATTCTTGCGTCGCGCCTGGGTCCCTGTATGCCGTCCTTGATTGAACCTGATCAGGCGGGGTTTATTCAGTCCCGCCAATGTGGCGATAATACGAAACGAATGCTCCACTTGGTGGATAAGGCTCACCAGACGCGAATGGACGCACTTCTGCTTACGATCGACGCGGAAAAAGCGCTCGACCGAGTGGATTGGGGTTTTTTGGGGCAAACCATGGAGAAATTCGGCCTTGGGAAACGGTTCCGGGAATGGGTGGGCTGCTGCTATACCAGCCCTACGGCTTGCATTAGGGTGAATGGTATTTCTTCGCCACCATTTACTATTGAGCGGGGCACCAGACAGGGCTGCCCGCTGTCGCCGCTCTTATTCGCTTTATACATTGAGCCCTTGGCGCAGCGGGTAAGGGATAATCAGACTATCAAAGGGATCCCGTTTGGAGGGAAACATACCCAATCAGCCTATATGCTGATGATGTGCTGGCGGCCCTGGCGGTGCCTCGAACTTCACTCCCGGCTTTCATGGCGGAGCTAGACGATTTTAGTCAAGTTTCTGGCTTCCGGGTCAACGTAGGCAAGTCGCAGGCACTACTCCTCGGCTCGGCCGCGCCCCCGGCACAGACTCCGCGGACGGCTGCGGATGCCTGGTTGACGGACATCAGAGTGACAGAGACAATCCCATACCTTGGCCTCGAAGTGGCGGCGACGGTCCAACGGACGGTCCAGCTGAACTACGACAGGTTGCTGCGTCAAGCAGTAAAGGATCTGGGGGCTTGGAGTAATCACCAATTATCTCTCCTTGGCCGGGTGGCCGCAGTTAAAATGTCACTGTTACCCCGGGCGCTTTATCTGTTTCAAACTCTACCAGCCCAACCCCCTGCGGGTATGCTCACTTCGCTACAGCGACACGTCAATCGATTTGTTTGGGCCGGGAAGAGACCGCGGATGCGCAAGGACCCTTAGTTATATGAAGCCCGAACATGGGGGCCTCGGGATACCTGACCTTCTCACTTACTACAAAGCGGCCCAACTGCGCTATCTGGTGGAATGGGCGAGGCCGGAGTCCGAGAAAAGGTGGCTCTTCCAGGACAGGGCCCTGGCGGGTATTCCCTTGTGGAAGGTCCCCTTCCTTCGGAGGGCGCAGCGGCCGCGTGGATTGCTGGGCTCCCCGATCACCAAATCGGTGTTGGCGGCCTGGGATGGGGTGGCGACCTCCAGGCACCTCACGACCTTTCCTTCCCCATTGACCCCCTTATTTGGTAACAGCGACTTTACTCCCGGGCTACCCGACAGTGCGTTTCAGGCCTGGCGAGACGCCTCATGTCGCTCGGTGGGTCATCTATTTGACCTTACGGGGGTGATCCCGTTCCACCAACTGAAGCAAGAATACGGGATTCCGGACACTGATAGATTGGGGTATATGCAGGTGAGACACTGGGTCCTTCAGCCTGGAGTGCGTGAACAGGGCAGTCGAAAATTGACCAAGTATGAGAAATGGTTGATCACAAAAACGGCAGATAAGGGATTAATCTCCGACCTGTATGGTATGCTTCGAGGTTGCCCGAGCTCGCAGGCAACCCCAAGCCAACGGAGGTGGGGACTGGAATTGGGTGATGATTTGTCTGCAAAAGACTGGGAGGGCATTTACTACCGAGCGAAGCACACAGCCCGAAATGTCGCTAGCATCGAGACCGCTATGAAGATAGCGACCTATTGGTATCTCACCCCGGTGCGCCTCCACAGGGGTAACCCCCAGCGGAGCCCCACATGCTGGCGGGGATGCGATAATGAGGGTACCTTACTACATATCCTATGGGAATGCCCTATGGTGTCCGCTTACTGGTCAAGAATCTTGGACGAGGTAGACGACCTGTTCGATACTGAAATCCCGAGGCTCCCGGTGTATGTGGTCCTGGATCTCCCCAACCCCGTTACATTCCCTCTGAAAAGCAGGAAGGGGAAACAGATGGGGTTGGCATTGGGGGCAGCCCTACAGAACATCCTGACGCATTGGGGACGGCTACTCCCCCTCTTATGTGGGTTGGCTCCACCGCATTTGGCATATCATTGGGATGGAACGCATATCAGCTACATTGAGTGGCTCGGCGGCATCGTTTCAAAAGCTGTGGAAACCTTTCCTGACACTACTCTTCGCAGAATTTAATGAAATCACACAACCCAAATACCTCAGGGTGCTACGATTACCCGACTTTGGGGTGGATCAGACGCTAGAGCCTCCAGCGGATGAAGGGGCTTCATGGAGCGGGGGACATGTATGGGTCACTTAGGGGTAGACGGATATCGGACGGGGTTCCTGGGGGTTTTCCTAGGGGGGGGGGGGGGTTCAGTTCCTGGTTGCCACACAAACGCTTTTTCTTGCAATGTGCACCTTCCTGGCCTCGGCAGGGAACACAATGTATGACTCTCTTTTTAAGCATTATATCCCTGTCATGTCGCTGAAATGGTATTGCACACTATTGCTTTGGTTAATGGTATGTTTTTTGTTTCTTTTGAAACTGCTAATAAAAACATTTAAACATAAAAGGCAACAAAAGCACTCAAAAGCGTGTGAAACGACCTTAGTTCGGGGCCGGGGTCTACGCGACCCGGTGATGCACAATGTACCTGAGGTTTAAAGGGGCACGGCACGCAGCTTCGGGAGGAAGCCGCGATGATGACAGGCGGACTCGCAGCGGCCACAGCTCCCAGCTGCAGCGGTCCGCGGCGTGCACTCACGATGATCCTGAGACGCTGATTAAAGGCGGGCTCTCAGCGGCAACAGCTCCTCAGCTGCAGCGGCCCACAATAGCGATAGCGATGATTCTCGTAGTACAGGCAAATGCGGGCTCTCAGCGGCAACAGCTCCTCGGCTGCAGCGGCCCACAATAACGATAGCGATGATTCTCAGCCCGCGTTCCCCGCAGTAGACCCAGAGGCTCTGGAATTCTCGACAGAAGCCTCACCTACGAGTAGAATCTCCCTCAATAGGAATTCAGAAGGCTGATGGGTGAAGTCTAATGTCCCTGAAACAAGATGGATGAAAGTTTCAAAGTCCTTTCCCTCTAGTTACACGGACAGAGGTTCGTCTTGACATCCAGAAGTAACACACCGTGTAGGGGTTTTGGCACAGATATTTATACCCCACAGGTCTTTGTTCTCAAAAGTCACAAGTCACTGAACCCAGCCAGAACCAGTTCGGTGTGGTCCTGGAGCACTTTGTTTACAAGGCTGCATCCTGCCTTTGAGGAAGAGGGGGTCTGCCATCAGACGCACAGTGGGAGGTGGAGCCATCATTCACCTTGCCAGGCACAGCCCTGCTCAGATCAAAGGTTCACCCATCCCCATACTCCAACTGCAGATCTCTCTATTCAATCCAGGTCGGGCTCAGCCTGCCCTGTCCCTCCAAGACCAGACAGCCAATACACATAACAGCAGAGCACACTGGAAGACTTAGGCAAAAAAAAACTACTTTCTAAAAGTGGTATTTTCAAACACAGAATATAAAAATAATCCTCACTAAAAGATGTACTTTAATATTCTGAGCTCAGGCATACTAAATTCGACTTTCCAAACATGTTCCTTGGGTCAGCTAGGATTATAGGATGTAATAATCAAACTTCCCATTCTGGCCTAAGGGAACAGATAGCCTTGCAATAGTGAAAAACGAAATGGAGTGTAATTCACTATCAGGACATGCCACACAGACCAAGGCAGGTCCTACCTTTCACATACAATGCACCCTGCCATAGGGGTGACTTACAGGATGCCAAGGGAAGGTTGAGGGACTGGGAAGTAGGTTTACTTCACAGTCAAAAATGGCAGTTCTGGACTGTGCACAGACTCTGCGATGGCAGGTCTGAGACACACTTTACAAGCTGCTTCTGTGGGTGGCGCAATCAGCGCTGCAGGCCCACCATCAGCATTCGGTCTACCAGCCCTGGGCACGCACGGTGCACTACACTAGGGACTAACAGGTAAATCAAATGAGCCAATTATGGGAATACCAATTCATACAGGCAATTTACAATAGGGAGCATTCGTGCTGTAGCACTGAATGGCAGAGGCACAGCGCCCAGAGCATCTAACACCAGCAAACACAGAGGAGACAAAAGCGAAAGATGGAAGGGAGACCCATGCCAACGGTGCCAGGTCTAACACTGCCTTTATCAAGTTCATGTTGTATTGTGTTTATCTGTTGACTTGTATTGTGAGGAAAGAGAGAGCTTGTTGTTGTCTGGATGTTCGATAGTGTGGGGCTTCTGTTTCCCAGGGAGTGCGTTCTTTTGTCATTACGTAATCTTCAGTATGGAACCCTTATTTAGAACAAAGAATTTCTTGCCTGTGTGTTCTTACATTGGCAGTTGATTTGGTGCAAGGAGCCTGATGAATGTGCGTCCTTTTCTGTAATAAAGTACTTTTGCAAGCTTGCCACAGCTTAGCTGCAGAACTTTATTTTGCCGATGGACACACTTTTGATGAACTGTGTTGCTGCCTCAGGACAACTCCAACTGTGTTTCGTCACAATTGCCATTGTGTATATGAGCTCTGTGGTATGTCTGTAGGTTATTCTGTTAGAAGTTTGGCACCTGTTGGGTCTCTGTCTCGAGCACCTGCTCGAGACAGAGAGTTCAAAGAGGGTTCTGGAATGGTGGGAGAGGACAGTTGGCAGAGGGAAGAAGGAGACGGAGGCTGTGTTGCTGTTGCTCCTGCCGGTTAATAAAAGAAGTTTGCTTTACCTGCGCAGTCACTTCTTATCAGTGGCGACGAGCTGCTGCCGGCAGGAGTCCCACGCATATGCTGTTTTCTGTGCCAGAGCCGGGGACAAGCTTCTACCCGCTACAATATTTCATCAGCTCCTGCTCCATTAAGTGAGGTGAGGTATCACCAATTATTTTCTCTGACGATTCCACATCAGACGGCCCCATCATTTCTTTGGCACCAGTGTTTGCCTTCACCCGCTCCTGGCGCGAGCTCCCTCTGCTACAGCGGCCACCATTTGCCTGACTTGCCTGACCTTCCTTTACGGCGCGCACACACGTTATGCGAGCTACGTGCAGTGACCATTTTAAATCCAAGCATTTTCCACCATTTGCCTGACTTGCCTGACCTTCCTTTACCGCGCGCATGCACGTTACGCGAGCTACGTGTGGTGGCCATTTTAAATCCAGGCATTTTCCGACAAGTCCTATCAGTGATACACACACTTCAATTTAAAAACGTGTATCACTTGTGTGTCACTTTTGAAGCAATCGGTGACACACACACCTGTTTCTATTTACCTCAGTGATACACACACTTATATAAAGACAGTTTTCTAAGGAAACAAAAGGAAACAACATAGGAGAAAATTATTTAGCAATCCATTCTACTTCAGTGCAATTTTATTATACTCTTCAGTGCGCCGGATTTATTTTACGCATATTTAATTCTGTGCTCTACTTTCAACATGCAACAATCCATAATTCCACCTAGTCCTTTCATTCCCAACCCAGTATCCCCAGAAACAGACTGGGAAAGATGGAAGGAAGGCTTTGAGGCATACCTTGATGCTATTGACGGTGATTCTTTTACACATAAAAAGAAATGTGCGATTTTAAGACATTGTTTGGGCTCAGAAGGTCGCAATATTCTCAAACACATTCCTAAGGTGGTTGTTCTAATAGTTCAAGGTGATGGTGTTGAGGACAAATATGCCACAGCCATCAAGTCCTTGGACACAAGATTTAAAGCTTGCAAAAATGTTACTTTGGAGAGACATACATTTTACAAAAGAACACAATTGCCTGGTGAATCAGCAGCTACTTATGTTGGCGCACTACGAATTTTGGCTGTCTCATGTAACTAATAACACGTTTGAAGAAGAAATGATTAGAGATCAATTGGTGGAAAAAACTAACAGTAAAAAGGTTCAAGAAGCCTTATTATCCAAGCCAGATCTTACTTTACAAAAAGCTCTGGAGATGGCTGCAAGGATAGAAAGCACTACAACATATTTGGAACAAATGACAATTTCTGATTCCAAAATTCATTCCGATGCTGTTTTGGCTGTCAAAAGCAAGTACAAAAAACCAAAAGAAAAACCGCATCAAGAAAAGAATAAAGAAAGTGACAAGTTCTTTTCAAAACCTACATACAAATGTTGGGAGTGTTACCGTTGTGGTAGTTCTTTTCATCTCGGCAATGCCAAGACATGTCCTGCTATGGATGTTACATGCACAAAGTGCTCAAAAAAAGGTCATTTTGCTAGAGTTTGCAGGTCCACTGGGAGAAGATCATTCAACCTAGAACCTTGTAAAGAAAGAGAGTCATCGTCAAGCGAAGAAGAACAAATCTGCATCATTGGAGAGTCACACGTTGTGAGCACATGCAGTGCCACACCACAAGGAATTAAGCGTCCTTTATGTATTGTGAACATTAATGGTGTGGATGTTAAAGTATTGGCGGACTCTGGTTCTCCTTTTACATTGATTAGTGTAAAGGTTTGGGAAGATTTATTCAAAAATCAAGGGTCTCCTTTAAGGTCATCCACCATAAAACCCATTGGTTATGGGGGAAAAGTCATTGATGTTTTAGGCGAGTTTGATGCTAATCTATGCTTCAAAGACGGTAAGTGCAAAGGAATAATATATGTTGCCAAGGAAGACTCTTCCTTGTTGGGCTGGCAAGATCAAGGAAGTCTAGTTATAATACTTGATCCCAACAACCCCCATCAAGTCATATTAAAAAGAGACCTTATCTGTATTCAAACAATCAAAGAAGAGTCTTGGGACACCAAGTAGCCTGAGGTTTTCAATGGGAAACTTGGTCTGTTCAAGGGGTTTAAGCACAAGATAAGATTGGTTGATGGAGCAGAACCCATTGTACATAAAGTTTGCAGGGTACCTTTGGCTTTACACGACGAATTGAAGAAAGAATTGGATAAGCTTTGTGCCAACAATGTAATTGAACCTATCGAATCCTCAGATTGGGTTTCTCCCATTGTACTAGCCAAGAAAGCCAATGGTACCCTTCGCATGTGTGTTGATTTACACGATTTAAATCAACATATATGGATAGATCAAAACCCTTTGCCTAATATTGTTGAAATGACATCCACTCTCAAGGGTGGAAAATGGTTCAGGTTATTGGACATGACTTCTGCCTATCACCAAATTGATTTACACCCCGTTTCCAGACATTACACTGCTTTTATCACTCCTGATGGTTTGTTCCAGTTCAAACGCATGCCCTTTGGACTTGCTTCCACTTCCGCTGTATTCCAAAGAATTGTGGAAAGCATGTTCAAGGGTATGTCCGGGGTGATGTCCTTTCAGGATGACGTTTTGGTTTTTGGCACCAGTCAACAACAGCACAATGAAAGATTGCACTCTGTTTTATCAATTTTAAATAGCAAGGGTGTCACTCTAAGCATCGATAAATGCAAATTGAATAAGCCCACCGTAGACTATTTAGGCTATAAGTTGTCTGCCGAGGGTGTGGATCCCAAGTCCAGTTTAGTTCATGCCATACAAAATTTCAGCACTCCTGAGGATAAAGATCAACTGAGATCCTTCATGGGACTCATTGAGTTTTATGCAAGGTTTGTGCCTGATTGTGCTGCAAAAACTTACCACATGAGGGGTCTCCTCAAGAAAAACTCTGTGTTCATGTGGGACAACGAGTGTACAGAAGAGTTCAATCTAATTAAAAGAGAGATTGCACATGCCATTCCTCTAAAACATTTTGATACTAAAGATCATACTATTATCATGACTGATGCCAGTCAGAGAGGTTTAGGTGCAGTGCTTATGCAACACAGAGAAGGAAAAGATGATGTCATAGCCTTTGCGTCCAGAGGATTGAGAGGTGCTGAGGCCACGTACTCGGTTATAGAACGTGAAGCTTTGGCATGCTGGTGGGGTATTGTTCATTTTAAACATTATTTGTGGGGTTCTAAATTCACTGTGAGGGTGGATCACAAGCCTTTGGTTAATCTTTTCACCACAAAGGGTGGAAGCAGGGCAACTCCAAGAATTGCAAAATGGCAATACAGGTTGTTGGAACACAATTTTGTGGTTGAATATGTCCCTGGCAAGAAAAATCTGTTGGCAGATTGTCTTTCTAGGTTACCTAGTAGTGATGTAACCAGTTGTCTGGATGATGAGAAGGATACTGATTCCGAAAGTATATGTCATACGGTGTGTAATTCTTATGGCATTTTAACAGAACAAGAATGGAAGAGTGCTTGCGATTTGGATGAGGAAATCAAGGGAGTGATGAACCTGGTGCATGAAGGTTGGTCTGGAAGTTACTCTAGAGACGACTCCCTCAGCAAATATAAGCATGTTTTTGATGAGTTGTCTATTGTTAATGGACTATTGAATCGAACTTCTTCGCTTGTGGTTCCTCAGGCCATGCGTGACAAAGTTCTTGCATTAGCTCACGAGGGTCACATTGGCATGCGTGCCATGAAAAGGAGGATCAGGGAAAATTTCTGGTGGCCTGGTTTAGACCGGAATGTGGAACATTTCGTGAGGGATTGTATGCCGTGTGCCATCAGTGATAAATCTCAGGTGACTGTTCCTGGTCCTGTAGAAGCGCTTGAGGTGCTCGTCAAAGCTTGGTCCAAGCTTGCTATCGACATCATAGGTCCCATGTCCTTGTCTGTCAATGGTGTTTCTGAGTATGGCATTGTCCTTGTTGA
This sequence comes from Calotriton arnoldi, assembly GCA_963921515.1. Classification (NCBI taxonomy): domain Eukaryota; kingdom Metazoa; phylum Chordata; class Amphibia; order Caudata; family Salamandridae; genus Calotriton; species Calotriton arnoldi. The sequence continues at coordinate 816,421 of CAWUFW010008704.1, forward strand.
CTTTTACAGTCGTTGGCCTGAAGTTAAATTTGTGAAGTCACCCACAACTGATTGTATCGTTGAGTTTCTAGAATTGTTGTTCGCTAGGGAAGGAATTCCTGATGAGTTACTTTCTGACAACGGCTGTCAGTTTACCTCTACACAGTTTTAAGAATTTATGGAATTTATGGGTATAAAACACTCTAGAACTTCTCTTTATCACCCTAGGAGTAATGGCCTAGTAGAAAGGTTTAATAGGGTGATAAAAGACAATGTACAACTGTCCAAGGCCAGCGGTCTTAAATGCAAAAAAGAGTTGAATTTACTATGGGCAGTGCGCACCACTGCCAATGCTGATACTGCAGTTTCTCCTTTCGTTTTGCTGAGAGAACGCGTTTCCTCTTCCAAAATGTTGAGGAAATGGATGGGAGAGTTCAAACTTCCTGAGGAAAAAATAAAGGAGGTAGTCAGAAAAAGGGTTGAAGCTCAAGACAAATATATCCAATCTGCGACCAAGGAGTTAAGAGTATGCATTGGTGATCGAGTAAGAGTAAAATATTCCAGGATTCTTCCCAAGGGAGAGTCCAAATTCTCTGATCTTAAGACTGTTGTGAAAATCAATAAAGGTGCTGTGAAATTAGATGATGGCAGATGGTGGAACAAGAGTAAAATCTCGGTTCCTAAGTCTCGTCATATCATTGGGTCTGGAGGAGATAGGTTTCAAGGTTCTCCGGCTCATGAGGTTCTTCTAGAATTTCTAAGTTGCCTTAAAAATTCCAAGAATATGTCATGCATTAATTACCTTTATATTTCCATGCCTCTAAGTTTAAGATTTGTAGGGTATTTTGTCATGCTGAAGTTTTCTTATGCAATTACACTGCAATGTAATATAATAATTTTTGTGTTTCACACGGATACGTCATCAATGTATCATTGCATCTTTTCATTTTGGTTTTGTGATTCTTTTTCTTTGTTCCATAGCTAATTTCGTTTCCTGCCTACCATGTATTACTATGTATATTTTTACTTATGTTATCTCTTATTGTTGATTCTTTACTTTTGTCATTGTATGGAAGGAAGATGTGTTGGGTCTCTGTCTCGAGACAGAGAGTTCAAGGAGGGTTCTGGAATGGTGGGAGAGGACAGTTGGCAGTGGGAAGAAGGAGACGGAGGCTGTGTTGCTGTTGCTCCTGCCGGTTAATAAAAGAAGTTTGCTTTACCTGCGCAGTCACTTCTTTTCAGCACCGGATGTCAACTCACCAAATTGCAATCAGAAGTGATATCACACACACTTTGACCTGAAGGACATCACTGAAAGTGACATCATATGACCTTTGACCCTGAATTCCAGCAAGTGATAGCACATGACCTTGAAAAAATATAGACAATTAATCCATTTAGGCCATATAATGAATACCAACAATGTTATTGGCTTGATTTAGTCCTTATCATTGTTAACATGTTTTGATTTATGATCACTAGTTATTCACATTTTGCTTCCACATACTGCAGAGCACATAATGGAGCAATGGGTTATCCTAATAGGGATTTCGTCTTTAATAAGTCAATTAATAAATTTCAAAGGTGACAATTCATTCAATACTCAAAGGAACGTAGCAAGATTATAAATTGTTTAAGAAGGAAGATAGGTGGTTTCTGGTGCAAAAAAGAAAACAAGCAGATAGAAGGCGTTAAACATAAATATTATAGATCCTTTTGGAAGATTATTGGGGAACGCAGTGGCAGTACCTGTAAGCCTAATATTAATAACATCCCTATCGTGGAATGGAGCACCTACATTTCCTCTTTCTATGCCCAGAATAATTTTGAGAACAATTTGATGGGCAGTAGTTTGCCTGATTTTTGGTTCAGTGAAATGGAAAGTTCTCTCCCTTATCCGTCTAGGTCACAAGTTAATGAGATTCTCCATAGCGCTAAGTGCACTGGGGCTAGTGGTCCTGAGAAGCTGCCTATCATGATCATAAAGCTAGAGGCTGATCTATGGGCCATTTATGTGGCAGCGCTGTTTCGTTTCTGCTACCTCACAGGGGAGATACCCGATTCATGGAGGGGCAGTATCATACTCCCCTCACATAGAAAAGGCCCTACCAACATCCCTAGTAACTATAGACAAATCGCGCTAGTAGACAAAACAGGGAAAAATTTTGCTTTTAACCAGCTACAGGGCTGGGCAGAAGAAAAGAAAATTGTGCCCCTGGAACAGGCGGGTTTTAGACCAAATTGTTCCACTTTGGATAACATAACTGAGATGCACCTAATTGTGGAACAGTATATTCAGAAGTGGGGTATGTCCGTCTACACGGCCTTTACTAATTTTTTCCCTGCCTTAGACCGCATGGACAGGCCTGTGGAAGAAATGTAGGGTTCTGGGTATACCAGAGGGTCTACTAAAATTGATTATTGCCCTGGACACTTCCACTTGGTGTCATGTAAAGCTTGGTGGTAATCGCCAAAAATTGAAACCAAAAATGGGCCTAAAATAAGGCTGCCTATTGGCACCCCTCCTCTTTTCAGTATACATTGCTGACCTGCCGGAGCTCATGAGCCACATAGGTGGTGATGCCTCAAAGGTAGAAGAGTCTCAACAGATGGGGACACTATTTTTCAGATGATAATGCGTTACTAGACCTGACACCTAAAAGTTTGCAGAAACGTCTTAACTTCCTAGCAACATATGCTGATAGTCATTATTTAAAAGTTAACATAAATAAAATTAAAATCATGAAGGTTCATACAAAGGGCTGTTATCCAACAATGAACTATAGATGGCATTTGGGCAGTGTACCTATGGAAACAGTTAAATCATATCCCTATTTATGGAACATTTTCTCTGCTAATTTATCAGAGAGAGAACACATTGGACATTTGATGAATAAGCAACTGACCCATGCAAATGCACTTAAAGCACGTTATGGCGGTACAGGGCGAAGTCACGTTAACTATTTATTAACTATTTTCAAGATGAAAAACCCCCTATACTGTTGAAATTCTAAAAGTTGAGAAATGGCACTTTATGCATAGAGCAGAAAGGAAGATTTTGCGTACAGTTTGTAATTTTAATCTGATGGTGCCAATCGAGGCACTACGCATTGAAATGGGTATGATAAGCACCTTTATAAGGGGATTGGCAGCCATAGTACATTGGGGTTACCGTTTTTGTAATTCGAAGGATAACACTTTGAGGAAGCTTATAAGTGCTGAATGTTTCAATTCTGTGAGTGGTGATCGTATACTGATGACAAATCTTTTACACGCACTTGAGCACTTTAGTTTAAAATTGGTAGATTTGCAAAACATGAGTTATATTACTTTTAAAGATTATTTGAAATCTTGTATGAATAATAGCTCTATGAAATATGACATTCGCCTCTTTGGGAGAATAAAGAGGCTGGGGGAATGAATAGGGACTGGATGTGTCTTGGCGCTCCAACTTTTTTAAAGCTGGAAACTAGAGCATAGTGTCCGCCGCTGTATTTAATTGTTTAGGCTGAAGTGTCTCCATCATTCCTTGGATTACAGATGCTTGGTGGCAAATAAATTGGGTTGACAAGTTTTGTAATCTATGTAAGGGTGCTGTACAAACGTTAGATCATGTCTTATTTGTTTGCCCTGCTAAAAAAAACCCTAGATGCTGTTTTTAAAACCTCTTTTTCTGAATCCACTTCCCAAATGTTATAAACTCAGCTAACTAAATGACCTGCAGAAGAATTTTTTCATTTTTTAAAAGTTGTTTAAAAATGTATTGTCTTGAATCATGTAGGTTAAATCATTAAAAAAAATACTATTGACATATCTTTTTCTTATTTTCTATCCAATAAATGATCTGATATGCTGTAAAAGTATTATCTTTTAATGCATTATGCTTTGATTCTTGTATGTTATATTTCTTAATGATCTCTTTGTAGATCTAAATCTTTAATAAAATCTTGAAATCTCTTGAAGCCTTGCGCTAGAGTGGCAGCTTTGTTTCTGATCACCTAAGAACACCCGCTAGAAAATGAGTGCACTTCATTGCCAGGGATGGTAGGCCAATACTTTACTTTTCCAATGCTTTTTTCCTTTCCATTTTTTATCCTTGTTTAGTTTTTAGTCATTATTGTGTGTTTGAACTATGTCTTTGAGTTAGCGTAATTCAGAGCCAATAGTACCATGTAGTTGTGCCAAGAAGAATCATATTTTCCTGTGATGTACATTAAAACTAAAAAGTGCTTCTAGAAATCTAGGAAGCTGGCTCTATATATACTATACCAAAGTAAGGTATAGTGTGCACAGAGTCCAGTGGATCCGCAGAGGTATAGCAGATGCTAAAATAGATAATGCCTTACTTTCTTTTGTGGTAGTGTGATCGAGCAGTCCGGCTTATCAGGAGGGTAGTGTTAAGCATTTGTTGTACACACCCTGGCAAGAAAAGATTTCACACACTCAAGACTGAATCCAGACCAATTGTTTGTATAAAAAGTTGTTTATTTTCTTGTTTTATTTCTAGAACCAAGGTTTACTTAGTAGCAGGTACGTTAAACTCTTCATACAATTGTGACTTTTCAAAATACAGTGAATACTGGTTTTGTAGGAACATTCAGATTACTTTTTCAATAGAGGAAACGATTTGTAAACTGTTCAAAAATGCTTGTAATTACTTTTTGATTACTTTTAGATTACTGTTCTAGTTTGATATGAAACACACTCCTAACACAGTTTACACAACACAGGACATTTGTAGGCAGGTTAACTCTTGTGCAAGCAATATGTTACTTTTTCTGCAGTACAAGACAGTTCAACACTTAGAAGAATTTTCAGAGCAAACTCACCATTCAGTCCTATTGAGAAAACAAAGTGTTAAGTTGCAGGTGAGAAAAACGGTTTTAGGATTGGAGTTTTGGGAGGTAGAACCAAGGTTCCCTATGGTTCAGGTTGGCACTCAAGGGTCACCACCAGTGGCACTAGGGCGGCTGGGAGCAGAGTGCATGGGGCCAATGTTAGCCAGTGGGGCACCTTGGTTGGGGGCTGCCCACGGGCAGGCCGCTCTGTCTCAGGAGCCAAGGGTTAAGCTCAGGACAAAGGGGGTCCCAGCTTGGCACCAAGTCCACACCACCAGCGGTGCAGTGGCAGGCGGGTGCAGGGTGCTCAGGAGGTGTCGGGAGCCCAATGCTTTCCAATGGCGGACGTCGGTCACGGAAAAGGACTGCAGGCTGGGGTCAGAAAACTGGATGAAGGGAACCAACGACTGGAGGATGAAGATGAAGAGTTGCTGGACACCATTGGTTGGGCACCTTAGGACGCAGGAGCTGCTGGTGCAGGGGTGTCCTTTCGTGTCGGATTCTTCTCACCGGTACCAGTAGTGATTGGGGGCGACCCTTCAGCATGAGGCTGCAGGCATCGAGGAGAAGGTCGGTGGAGGTCATCCAACGCTGGAACTCTGGGCAGGATTGACGGGGGCACCTCGCTGGGGTGTTGGGTCACTCAAACTCAAGCCGTGGGTGTTGGTTGCAGAGTGAGGACTTGGGAATCCTTCTGGATCTGGAGTCCTGGCTTGGGTTGGTGTTGAACAAATCCGGTGTCCACGGGAGATCAGAGCATGTGGAATCTTTAGTTTGGTCTGCACCAATACACCCAGTCTGTATTGGCAGGGTGGGGGTGTTTAGGTGAAGGGTCTCTGAGGGTGGCATAATACATGCTGCAGCCCTGCCCGGTCCAATCCTGTACAAAGGTATAGCTTTAGAAAAGAGCACAGGTGCTGGGGCCTGGTTAGCAGGTTCCCAGCACACACTCAATCATGGTGGTTAAGAGGGCAGCTGAGGTCCTAGGACTGGAGCTGCCCTTAGTGCAGGTCAGGACTAATCTCCTGACCGAAGTACTTCAGCCTGGGGCTTCCACTTCTGAATCCCTATTGCCCTTTAATGAGGCACTTACGGACGTCCTTCTAGGAACATGGTCCAAGCCTAGCACAGGGGCTCCTGTGAATAGGACGATTGCACGCCGCCATCGCCCAGCTCTGGGCGACCCAAAGTTCCTCAGCCAACACCCCACCCCAGAAAGGTTGGTGGTGCAGGCCTCTACGTCCCAAGGCGCATTCCCTTCTGCCCCTCCGGATAGGGAATCCAAGAGACTGGACTCATTTGGGAAGAAGATGTTTTCTTCCTCCAGTATGACATTGCGGTCGGTGAATACCGCATGCTTATTGGTCCGTTTCTCCCACTCTCTTTGGGAGACAGTTGCGCAGGTGCTGCCACAAGTTCCGGAGGAGGCCCGGGCTGTGCTCTCCCAAGCTGTCAATGACAGGAGAGATGCAGCAAAATTCACTATATGGTGTGGTTTAGACACGACCAATTCGCTGGGCAGATCGATTTCAACGACGGTGGCCCTGAGACGCCACGCCTGGCTTCGTACAACTGGCTTCTCGGGGGATGTCCAAGCCAATTTGCTGGACATGCCCTTTGATGGAACCCGCCTTTTTGGGGAAAAGGCAGACTCGGCCATGGTCAGGTTCAAGGACTCTCGAGCTACGGGAGATCCTTGGGCCTCTCCTCCACTCCTCGTGGCCAGTCTTCCTTTCGCCCCTTTCGTGACAACGGAAGGGGCTACCAGCCGTGTCAGCCCTATCCTAGCCACCGACCCGCTCAGACTACCCAAGCTGTGCATGGTCGTGGACGCGGTACATTCCGTCCTCGGAATGGAGGCCAGAAGTCGTCTACCACACTGCCCCCAGCAGCCACAGCCTCCAAGCACTCCTAAGCTGATTCTGGAGGACCACACTACTCCAGTGGGTGGGAGAATTCGTCATCATCTCCCCCGCTGGAGATCTATAACAACAGACAAGTGGGTCTTGCAGATCGTCCAGGAGGGCTATTCTCTCCCTTTCCTTTCTTTTCCTCCTCCTATTCCGCCAAGTCAGGAATGGCTGGCGGAGGATCATTTAAAGTTGTTCCAAAAGGAAGTTACAGCTCTTTGGCCAAAGGAGCTATAGAGAGGGTCCCAGTTTCAGAAGCAGGCAGTGGCTGTTATTCCCGCTACTTTCTGATTCCGAAAAAGAACAAGTGGCTATGGCCCATTTTGGATCTTCGGACCATCAATCTCTTCCTCAAAAAGGAGAAATTCAAAATGCTCACTTTGGCTCAGGTCTTGTCTGCCCTAGACCAAGAAGACTGGATGGTAGCGTTGGACCTGCAGGATGCGTATTTTCACATTCCCATCCTGCCGGGCCACAGGCGTTACCTGCAGTACAAGGTAGGCCGCAAGCACTTTCAGTTTACCGTGCTCCCCTTCGGTCTTACCAGTGCCCCTCGGGTGTTCACCAAGGTGATGGCGGTGGTTGCAGCTCATCTGCGCAGGTTAGGGGTGTCAGTCTTTACCCACCTCGACGACTGGCTGTTGAAGGCAGCTTCGCCCCAGGCAGTCGTCTCCCACCTTCAGACTTCGGTGAACCTTCTGCATTCGCTGGGGTTCTCTTTGAACATGCCGAAGTCACACCTGACTCCTTCTCAGACGCTCCCTTTCATCAGAGCTGTTCTTGACACAGTGCAGTTTCGGGCTTATCGTCCCGAGCAGCGAGTCCAGGATATTCAGGCTATGATTCTGTTGTTTCAGCCTCTATCCTGGATTTCGGTGAGGTTTACTCTGAGGCTGTTGGATCTCATGGCCTCCTGCATCCTGTAGGTAAGACACGCAAGATGGCGTATGTGGGCTCTGCAGTGGGACTTGAAGTTCCAATGGGCACAGCATCAGAGAAATCTCACTGACGTGGTTCAGATCTCGGAAGGAACTGCGAAGGATATGCAGTGGTGGCTAACGAACCGCAATTGGGTCAACGACAGACCTCTCTCCCTTCCCCAATCAGATTTCACAGTCGTGACGGATGTGTCACTTCTGGGATAGGGTGGCCACATGGGAGAGGTGGAGATCAGGGGTCACTGGTCTCCGGCGGAGATGGGGCTCCACAAAAACTTGGTGGAGCTCCGAGCGATTCGGTTGGCATTGAAAGCATTTCTTCCCTCTGTCAAGGGGAAGCTGGTGCAGGTGTTCACGGACAACACCAACGCCATGTGGTACTGCAACAAGCAGGGCGGGGTGGGGTCGTGGACCCTTTGTCGAGAGGCCCTGCGTCTCTGGACATGGCTGGAACAGCAGGGCATATCCCTGGTGGTTCAACACCTGGCTGGTTCTCTGAACGCCAGGGTGGACGATCTCAGCCGTCGATGTCTTCAGGATCACAAATGGCGTCTCCAGTCGGAGGTGGCACTAGGTCTCTTTCAGCAGTGGGGAGAACCTTGGTTAGATTTGTTCGCCTCCCAAGAGAACGCATAATGTCAGCAGTACTGCGCACTGGAGTTTCCAAGGCGGCTATCACTCGGCGACGCGTTTCGTCGCGAGTGGAGCTCAGGCCTATTGTATGCCTTTCCGCCCATACCACTCCTGCCCAGGGTTTTGAAGAAGATCAGGAGCGACTGGGCCCATGTCATTCTTGTGGCACTGGACTGGGCAAGGAGAGTCTGGTATCCAGAGCTTCTGAGCATGAGTGTCGATCCTACGATCATGCTGCCCCTTCGGGAGGATCTTCTGTCGCAGCAGCAGGGGAGGGTTCTCCACCCGAACCTGTCAGCTCTGCGCCTCTATGTGTGGAGATTGAGAGGCAGACAGTTGATAGCTTTTGACCTTCCTCCCGAAGTCTGTAACGTTATTCTGGCAGCCAGGCGTCCCTCCACTAAGACAGTATACGCCTGCCGTTGGCAGAAATGTGTATTATACTGTACAGAAAGGTCCATTGACCCTCTTTCTGCTTCTCTTTCTACTGTCCTTTTATTCATTCTAACTCTTGCCCAGCAGGGTTCTGCTTTGGGAACTCTCAAGGGCTACCTCTCTGTTCTGTCTGCTTTTTTGTGGCTGCCAGACTAGCCTTCTCTCTTTAAATCTCCTATTGTATATAGATTTCTGAAAGGTATGGCTCACTTGTTTCCACCCACGCCCTTTGTTATGCCACAATGGGATCTTAATTTGGTCCTCACTTACCTGATGTGCGCTCCTTTCGAGCCTTTGCACAATTGTCCCCAGCCTTTTTAGTGGCGATTACATTGGCCCAGAGGGTGAGTGAGTTGTAGGCGTTATCCAGCTCGCCTCCTTATCTTATGTCCTTTCCGGACAAGGTGGTGCTTCGCACCAGGCCTTCATTCTTACCAAAGGTTGTGACCCCATTCCATTACTTTGCGCACCTTCTTCGCTCCCCCACATCCCTCTAAGGAAGAGGAGCTTCTCCACCGACTGGACCCAAAAAGACTGTTGTTGTTCTACCTTGACCGCACAAAAGAGTTCCGGGTGGATGACCAACTCTTTGTGGGGTATGTGGGAGCGAAGAAGGGGAGGGCAGTGCAGAAAAGGAGTCTCTCGCTGTGTTGTTCTGTGCATTAAAATCTGTTATGCCTTGGCGAAGAAGCAGCCCCATGAGGGATTGAGGGCCCACTCCACCAGGGGAAAGGCTGCGACTACGGCCTTGGCTCGGGGTGTCCCAGTCCAAAACATCTGTCAGGCAGCAACGTGGGCATCATTGCACACGTTCGCAAAACATTATTGCCTTGATGGTCAAGTGCGCAGGGACGGGCACTTTGCCCGTTCAGTCCTGCAAGACTTCTTAGTTTAGATCATGAGTCCGCGACCCACCGCCGGGATGGTATGGCTCGGGTATCTGATTCAAAGGTAAGGAATCTGCAGCTAGAAGTCTCTATCAGATTAACAAGTTACTTACCTTCGGTAACGCATTATCTGGTAAAGACTCTATCTAGCTGCAGTTTCCTTACAGCCCCACCCATGCCTCCCCGCTTTGCGTACTGATGTGGTAGGACTAGGGTTGTTTTTTCCCCCTTCAGGGACCTAGTTTTGCACACGACTACGTCAGTTACTTTGTGGCTCTGCGCTTCTGGCGTGGAAAATACGAAAAGTACTGACGTCATAACCGATGCTGCCGACGATGTCACGCGGAGCCGAATGGAGCCACCCGACGTCGTGCGCAAGGGGTATTGCTCAGCAAAAGTTTCCGGATCCAGCCTGACGCCTGGGAAATTCAAAGGTAAGGAATCTGCAGCTAGTTAGAGTCTCTACCAGATAATGCGTTACCGAAGGTAAGTAACTTGTTCATCCATCCGGCAGGAGCGATGGCAAGAAGGTAGTCCGATCAGTTCTCTTTTTGCACTGCCAGGAGTACAAAATATACTGCTCGCCCTAAGAAGTGCACCCAAGGGAATGGGTGAGTGGATAAACCAATAAACAGCAGCCTACAAATACTCTACTACCAGAGGAGCTTCTCTTGCGGTCTTTTCTGGATTCTGTCTTAGAAACCGCAGAAACATTAAGCCAATACCAAGGGTGCTACCTTCAGTTCACAAAGAGAAGACAGGGACAGATTAACTAAATGTTCCTCCCATTCAAACCTTGAACACATATACAGACCCCTCAAGGAATCACTCACATGCACAGAATAGGCTGGTTAGAAGAATTGCAGAGTCAAAAAGGAGTTTGTCTTGTCACTCCTTATTCCTGGCAAAAGAAAAGGATGATACATCTCATCTGTTCATATGAAATTAAGACATGTATTTCTGGTAATCCATGAAGAATGCAGAGTAAGCCAGAATACTCAGTTGCGAACAGAGATAGTTCCTCTCTGAGAAGAAAGTCATGATCAAACTATGGTACTGTACAGTTGTTATGCACGTGCACACAAGCAGCCGGTACACTTAGCGTTTGAAGGCAAAATTACGAGACGGGTAGCCTTCCTCCTCCTTCCATGCGGTAACGACCACTATGATCCTCACAGGAGAGACTGCAGGCAGCTCCCAAGCAACATGGTTGACCCAGCTGGGCGTCTGGAATAAGCACACTAAACCAGCGTACTTTCGCTACTTCTGAAATACAAGCGACGGCTTGCTGACAGACGCTGCACACCCCTCGCAGCTCCGGCGAGGTGAAGTCTGTACAAACAATCTGGGATCAATCCAAAGCAGGAACACTCCAAGCCCAGTAATGGCTAGTGCAAGACTGCTCACTGAAACCAGGATGTTTGGCAAGCGAGGACACGATCAAGGGGCGCGGCTTATATACTCACTTAATCAGGATGGCTACTGCGGTATTTTGCCGCTCCTGATTGCGGCTCCTCTCCTGCAGAGTCCTCTGGTTTTCTGTAGTTCGGAACAGTTGGGAAATATTTAATTGTCTTCTGCCGCTGTTCCAATACCTGCAAAAACAACAGTTGATGGACAGAATGCAGAACAATGTCATACATTCACCCCAGTACAGAGATCTGGGCCTAAATCCATCGTTTTTTTGCTCACCATGCCATTCCAGTTTGAACCCAGCCATATGCAAATCAGTCTTGACCCTGTGCCTCATGGGAACAGTCCAGCCCGAACTGCCAAGCCAGGTCCTCCCTGGACTGGAAACAAGCATCCTAGGACCGGTTTCGGGTTTCACCCCTCTTCAGCCAGGATAGCTTGATTCCAGTGGCATGGAGAGCACGGGACCCACGTCTGGGCATACCCGTCCCACTCGGGGTGACAAATGCAAAAACAACAGTTGATGGACAGAATGCAGAACAATGTCATACATTCACCCCAGTACAGAGATCTGGGCCTAAATCCATCGTTTTTTGCTCACCATGCCATTCCAGTTTGAACCCAGCCATATGCAAATCAGTCTTGACCCTGTGCCTCATGGGAACAGTCCAGCCCGAACTGCCAAGCCAGGTCCTCCCTGGACTGGAAACAAGCATCCTAGGACCGGTTTCGGGGTTTCACCCCTCTTCAGCCAGGATAGCTTGATTCCAGTGGCATGGAGAGCACGGGACCCACGTCTGGGCATACCCGTCCCACTCGGGGTGACAAATGCAAAAACAACAGTTGATGGACAGAATGCAGAACAATGTCATACATTCACCCCAGTACAGAGATCTGGGCCTAAATCCATCGTTTTTTGCTCACCATGCCATTCCAGTTTGAACCCAGCCATATGCAAATCAGTCTTGACCCTGTGCCTCATGGGAACAGTCCAGCCCGAACTGCCAAGCCAGGTCCTCCCTGGACTGGAAACAAGCATCCTAGGACCGGTTTCGGGGTTTCACCCCTCTTCAGCCAGGATAGCTTGATTCCAGTGGCATGGAGAGCACGGGACCCACGTCTGGGCATACCCGTCCCACTCGGGGTGACAAATGCAAAAACAACAGTTGATGGACAGAATGCAGAACAATGTCATACATTCACCCCAGTACAGAGATCTGGGCCTAAATCCATCGTTTTTTTGCTCACCATGCCATTCCAGTTTGAACCCAACTGTTTCTTTTGCATATGTCGCCCTAAGTGGGAAGGGTATGCCCAGACGTGGGTCCCGTGCTCACTACACCACTGGATTCAAGCTAGCCTGGCTGAAGAAGGGTGATGCCCTGAAACCGGTCCCAGGATGCTTGTTTCCGGTCCAGGGAGGACCTGGCTTGGCAGTTCAGGCTGGACTGTTCCTACAAGGAACAGGGTCAAGACTGATTTGCATATGGCTGGGTCCAAACTGGGGTGGTGTGGTGAGCAAAAGAATGATGGATTAAACCCAGATCCTTGTGACTGGGGGTGAATGTTTGCATTGTCCAGCATTCCGTCCTTCAACTGTTTCTTTGCATATGTCAGCCCTAAGTGGGAAGGGTATACCCAGACGTGGGTCCCGTGCTCACTACACCACTGGATTCAAGCTAGCCTGGCTGAAGAAGGGTGATGCCCTGAAACCGGTCCCAGGATGCTTGTTTCCGGTCCAGGGAGGACCTGGCTTGGCAGTCCGGCTGGACTGTTCCCACAAGGAACAGGGTCAAGACTGATTTGCATATGGCTGGGTCCAAACTGGGGTGGTGTGGTGAGCAAAGAATGATGGATTAAACCCAGATCCTTGTGACTGGGGGTGAATGTTTGCATTGTCCAGCATTCCGTCCATCAACTGTTTCTTTTGCATATGTTCCAATACCTGGCAGAGGTGAGTGACCCTTTCACGCACACCTTTATACACTTGTGTACGGTAGTCTTAAAGTGCTGCCATCAGGGTGTATACAGCGTCATGACAATACCTTAATGTAGGAAAGTGCCTTTTTTTGCATGGTTGCCCCCCTAGCTTTTGCCTGATGTTGATGCTCTTTTGACTAAGTGTTCCCTGGGATCCTGCCAACCAGGTACCCAGGGCCTATGTTCTTCCCATAAAACTGTACTGTTGCACGCCCAATTGGCAACTCTCTGGCCACATGTAAGTCCCTTGTAAAAGGTACCATGAGTACCAAGGGCGCTGTGACCAGGGAAGGCCTCTAAGGGCTGCAGCACATATTGTGCCACCCTTAGAGGCTATGTACCCTGACACACACACACACTGCCATTGCAGGCTGCGTGTTTTGGTGCAGAACAAAGTGAAGAGTCTACATGGCATACATCCCTGTGTGCCATGCCTACAACCCACTCCCTATGGCATAGGTCAGCCACCCCTCTAGCTGGGTGCACTATGCCACTGGTGAGGGTACAGGTGCATGAGCCCTGTACCTCTACAATGTCTAAGTCCATTCTTAGACATTGTAAGTGCAGTAAAGCCATAAAGAGTATATGGTCTGGGAGTTTGTCATTACGAACTCCACAGCACCATAATGCCTTTACTGAAAACTGGGAAGTTTGATATCAAACTTCTCAGCACATTAAACCCACACTGATGTCAGTGTTGGATTTAATGCAAAAACGACCTGACTCTAGTGTCCTGGCTTACTGGCTGCTCACCAGCTGCCACCTCCAGACATGTTTCTGGACCCCTGGGTCGAGATCCTCCCACTCTCTGGGTCCTGAAACAAAGAACATCCTGGGCAGAGGTGCCAAGCTTCCCCCCAAGGATGGACAGGTTCCACGAAGGGGGAAGCTTTAAAGGCTTGCCGCATTTGTGAGCTGACCCAGCCATTTGCTGCTCCCAGCAACTGCCCCCCACCGGTTCTGACCCCCACTTTGGACAGGAGAATCGGCAGGAAAACCAAGATAGGAGGAGAGGTGTGCCCACCTTTGCAACCCCACCCCTCAGGTGGGGAAGGCGAGGCGAAGCACAACTCTCAGTCTCCGCCATCTTGAAAATGGGGGGGACCTAGCCAACCAGAGTGAGGCTTATACCCCACTCCCTCTGGAGGGTGGCATAATAGGGGGTGTACCCACCCCAAGGAAGGGATCCATTGGCCCCAACCTGTACCTACCTGAAACGCCCCTAAATTTAGCATTTTGGGGCAACCCCGAATCTTGCCTCCTCAGACAAGAAGAAAGAAGAAGTAGAAGGACCCAAGAGCCGTGCTGAAGGAAGAAGAGGAGGACACCACCTGACTCGGTACCAGCCCTACCAGCCTTTCCCGGTGTGTCCTGCAGCCAGCAGCCCCTCAGAACCAACAGACTCTGGCCAAATCCGCGAGTCTGCACACAATACCCACGGCCAAAGTTTGAGTTGCCCAACACCACGAGGAAGTCTACCCGGCGATCCTGACCTAGGATCCGGTGATCCCTGACCTACCTAAAGTATCCCGACGATGCCTGCGGCCCCTCTCTGGAGGATCCCCGCGACCGGAGCCAGTTAGTAAAACCCGACTCCAAAAGACACATCTGCAAGGGGCGTCCCACAGCCTTGGGTGGCACAGCCAGCGGTGTCCCGGCATCCCACACCATAGATCCCAACTTACCTCTCCAACCGCTGGTCATCTCCAAAAGATCTTCTTGTCCGAGCCTGCAGTGTTTATTCTGACGTGAGCTTCCCCATTGAAACCAACAAGGCTCCCGACGTCGATCCAGCACTCTGCACCCGGCCGCCCCTGTGCCACTGTGGGTGCACCTTGTGTGCTATCTTGGATCCTCCTTTGCCCTGAGCTAAACCCCAGGAGCTTTGCTCCCACATCCAAGTGGCGTGCCTGTGAGCAACCACCAACCGGATGCCCCTATCCCCCATTGGATTACATTGGGCCTCAGCACTCTGCACCCGGCCACCCTAGTGCCGCTGAGGGTGTTCTTTGAGTGCATCCTTGACCCTGGGGGAACCCTGGTTCCTACCCCAGAAACCCAACTCCCACAACTAAGGGGCTCATTACGATGGCGGGCGGAAGCACCACCGCCGTGCTGGCGGATGCAAAAAGCACCAGTTACCGCCGGCACGCAGCAGTCCACACGCCCGTCCAATTATGATGCGAAAAGTAGGCCAAACACCGCCGGCAAGCCAGCAACACCGTCCGCCATCAAAGTGCGCCCGTACACGTAGCGGCGCAGCCCAACTGACACACACCGTCCGACGAAACACGTCCCGCCCGGCGCATAAATTACGATGCCGCAAACAAACGGCTCCCACGGCCAAGAGATACCGTACGACAAACCGAAGCGGTAACACGGATGCCGAGCACGGACAACGAAGAAGCGGCTCCCCGAGCATGAATCCAGCACTGCAGGCCCTCCCCATGCTCCTGCTGATGCACCACCAAGGACGCAACGTACCGCGGAGACGCAGGTAGGCACACACACAACAAGTGCACGCAAACAGCGCACACAGTGCAAGGGCGGAAAAAGCGGACAACCCCCACCAGCGCGTGTACACAACACATCCACCATTGCATCCACATATGACACACAGGCCAAATCGTAACATCGCGGAACACATGTGTACACACCACCTGGGACTAGGAACCAACCACCCCGTCACGGCCCCAAAGCGCCGATGACGCCGCCACACATGCGCACAACGCAGAGGCCAACCGCAGCGCCATGCATGCGTCGCACACAGACACAGGGACACAACCAAGCAGCACACACATCAGCCCCACCCCGAACGCACATGACACGTGACAGGCCTGCCACAGACATGTCCCCAACGCCCAATTCACGGACAACACCCAACGCCACACAACCGACGCACACATGTCAGTGAAGATACGCAACAGCAGGACACACCCCAGTGTAACAAACATGGCGAAGCACACAGCGGCGTCAACACCAACTAGGAGAAGCAGGGCCCCTTCGGGAAGAGGAACGCCAGTACCACACTGAAACACCCATACCACCCTGCACATATGAACAAGACATATAAAACGGAACACCAAAGAGCCCGGGGACCGACAACAGGTGGCCCAAGAATAACATTCACACACAAGGCCCAACGCAGAGCGGAAAGGCAGCCTGCCGCCCACACAAGGGAGAGCAGACAGCACTGAATGACCTTCCATTCCAACTCCGAAACCACAGCCCTACGACAGAAGCCGGTGAATACAGCCATTGTCCAAGAATAGACCAACACAGGCATGCCGAGGAGACCGACCACAGGGCAGATAGCGCATATCACAGAAGCACACATGAAGAAAGAAGAAAACACTCCCCCATGTCGGCCACATGCAAGTTAATTGGAAGGAGTCACACATCACTGACCTTGAACTGTCTGAGAAGCATGTGGGAAGAGGGCCCGTGTCCTCCAAACAAGCAAACAGAACACAAGTCCTGTCTCCCTACGACTACACAGAGCTCACAGCAACCTCGGAGCGTGCACATTGCAGACTGCACACACAGCCGGAGCACGCCACCACAACGCACCGCTGGGAAATGGCAACCGCAACACACCTACCCAACTACGCTGAACAGCTCAAGCTGTACAAAACCAACCTGTTCCATACATTGGGATGCGATCTCCTGTCCCTGCTGAACGTAAGTTACCGACTGACTTACCGCATCACATTGTTCAGCTGCGTCATGCCCGTCTTCTACTGTCGGAGGTGTCCATACCAGCATCCCGTCGAGATATGCCTCTCCAACCCGGCATGTCTGAAGGCGGACCTGCTACCACTACTCCTCCCTCTGGACGCACACGACAGGGCCTGCTCTGCCTATGGGGGCATGGCGTATGTGGCCAACATCGCACCCGCACTGAAATGGGACCACTGTGCCTCCACACGACGGATCATCGAGAACAGCTACATCGAATGTCACCCAGCATGCCCCATCATGGTCCTCCAAGGGACAACTTACGAACAACACCTTGACAGCCACCATCCGCTACATTGGCTGGCAAACATGTACACCACCAATGACATGGAAGCCCTGCTGGACGGCATCGCATACCTGACAACCTGTCAATTCGTCGGACCACAACGCAGGTTCCCCGAGTGACCTATGATGTCCAACCCCGCACCCATGCTTAGCTTCCGCACGGACTGGCCAGTCACCACCACAACAGCCATACCAAACGACCGGCAACTGTAACCACACCATCAACGACATCGCCATGACATCGGATATGACCGGGACATGCACACTGTTCCCCATCACATCCAGGAACACCGCATGCATCGTGGGAGGCAGTGGCATGGGCTCTGTGTATCGCACCCACATGGACGGAACTGCACGAACAACCAGGACACGACATGGATCCAGCGCCCATGGACACACACACCGCTCAGTGGACATGAATAGGTCGCCTGGAGTCTGTGGGTGCTGCACCCCTCCCACCCCCGCCCGGGAATCCCATACCAGGACCTTTGCATGGACGACAAGTGCATACAACAACAACACGACCCCAGTGACTGTGAAATGTCCAGTAACCACCACAGTGCAACAACAAGTGGCACGCCGCTGCATGCACGCAAGCACATGCCCTGATGTCATCTCACATGCACGCGTGCATGAGGAACAACCGCAGCAAACCTGTCACATGGAACTGAGATGGACTGTGCCCATGATGCCAAGCGGTCTGGTAGGCTACATGTATACCGTCTGTGTCAAAGTCCGCAGCTCCGCAGCTATACGTAAATGTACATTAGCACAGCCTTGGCCAAGCAGATGTCACTCTGAAGCCCACATCCCACATGCAACAGCCAATCACATGTAACCCCACACCCTATCCCATTTGCAATCATGCTCAGTATATCCTCAACATGTATTCCGCTGCCAGTAGTGTCCACTATACTGCATCACAGAGGACAGAAGACTCAATATAATGTTTGAAACCAAAACTGTCTCCGCTGACTCATTTCACAAGTACGAATGAGAGAGGATGAGAGTATGTGAAGTACACGGCAGTCGTGACATGACCATGTAGTCCACTGGTATTGGATGTCAACGCAAATGAGTAGCACTACTGTGGAAGACACACATGTGTCGTGTGAAGTCGTATGGACGCAGTACTCAGGTGGGTGGGTGCGACGGGCAGATGCGCACATGCCAAGTTGGAGCACGCCGTTTTGGGAGGGGTCATGAACAGTACACCACCGCTTCCCTGGGCATTGTGAGAGGACACCTGTCGGGGGGGGGAGTGAACACGTGTGTGCACAGCAGCCGGGCACACGTACAAAGCGGTACCAGGCGCACCTCAGCCCACCCTCTGTGGACAAGCTGGATCCTGTTGTGCGCCCGCCATGCCCCTTGACAAGGCACACACAGCCCCAGTCGACCAGGTGTAACCCCAACATAGTCAATCCGCACAGGCGATACAGGGCACGGGATGGCAGTGGAGCATGGTGTGTGAGAGGTCTCCTCGCGCTCCTCCTGGTCATATCACGCAGGCAATAGAACCTCAACGTCTAGCATGGCACAAGTCACATGGAAGTGTAGGGGACGCACCACAGCACGAGCAGCACTGACGTCACGGGAGGTGGCTCGCACCATCCCATCCATTGCCCATCATACCAACCACGCCACATGCCATTGCGACTAAGTGCAAGCGCGTGCGCCACCACCCCGAGCCCTCCCCAGAGAGGCCAAAGAGTGAATGTGTGGGCCATCAGCCACAGACGGACGCGGCCTGGCCGCAAGGGCAGCCACAGCCACTGGGTGTCGCAGGTGGCGGATCCGGAAGGCGAAGACTGTGATGCATAGTCCATGCAGGCCGGGTCTCCATTTGGGGCACCACGCAGGTGGACGGCGTCCCGCCACACATCATACCCTGAGAGCCCACTCGTGCAACTGGACCCACACATACACTCCTTGCCCTCTCTGGTGCGAGCTTGGGGCTGCCTGTGCAGGCGCTAGCCTCGCAGGTGAGCATGCATATTGGGGGAGCGAGGGGAGGACATGAGGGCTGGGGCGAAGATGACTGTATCACTGTCAGTAAGTACAAGGGATGACCCAGATGTGGAAAGGAAGAGACGTGTCCCGTGTGTACTGCAACTAGTCGCCAATCCAACTACCCCCCATGTCCGGAATGTAAGCCCGCACCTAGGCCCGCCCATCCGCCACATCGAACATACCACCAGCACGACAACCTTCCCATTCGAAACACTGACTGGGGGTGGCGACCAGTGTACAATCATGTGTAGCCTACCCACGCGTACATGTGGGCCCTCCATGATCCATGTCACCTGCGGCAAAGTCATGACATGCGCAATGAGGAAGTGAGGAGAGCTGTCCGCCCCACGCGCAGAAGGTGCATCAGCTCCACAGACCCAGCAGCGAGTCCAGCAGGGGTCACATGTGCAGGGGCAGCTGTGCCTGGTGTGAAGGCACATGCATATAGACAGCACATCGACCAATGTGTAGTCTGCCCACATCTACAGTCCATCATCATGCGGACATAGGAATTGAACACAGGGCAACACATCTTCAGTTGGTGCACCCACCGTGACCAACAATGCGCAATCATCGACGTACCCGCCCTGTGCATGGCCCCCACCCAACGGAGGCACATCCAGTGCCACCATCCCACACACACAAGCCTTCCACGGAACATGCTGTGTCCAATGGTCAGTACAGAGTCAGCGCCCATCTGGTGGATCCTGAACAGGAGACACATGCACACACATGCCAGCTCCCACTATGTACGTCTGCCACCTGGCACGTGCAATGTAACCTCTCACCTGTGACGTGTGACTGCAAGCACACAGCCGTCTTGGCATGGGGCTGTCAATGTGGACACCTGTCAATGTTTCGGGAGGTGTGATCCGTACAGTGCTGTACATAGGGTGCAGTGCTGACACCTACTACTGTCTCATATCCCCTCGTGCCACAGGTCCCACTTGTTTTGGCCGCTCAGCCTGTGCCCACATCGTCGTCAGTCGTGTGCCATACTCATCCAGCCGCGGAAGCAGTTCCATGCTCAGCAGACATTCATGTTGCCGTGGCGTTGCCGCTTGACGGATATGCAGTCAGTCCCCATCAGCACGCCCCGCAAGTCATTGGGGCCTAGATCCCCATGTGCATGCACATGGAGTGGTTTGTATCACTAGCCATTGCCATTGTTGGGAGACCTGTGTAAGTGTATTGTGGCCGTGCCGTCCCAGCTTGACAGCTGGGCTGTGGCTCATGTGCCTGCTCAGTCATGTCAGTGATGTGTATGCGAAATTGCTATGTGTCGTGTTGCTTTGACATGTGTCCTCTGCCATTGTCCCTAGGCGGAGACCGAACATTGACCGCCCATACCAATTGCTGGCGGACATGGACGATACAGAGGTTATTAGGAAGTTTCGGCTGGACAGGCCAACCCTGCATCGACTGTGTGCCATGTTAGAACCCCATCTCCGTCCCCGCAGGGTGTATCCGACTGCTGTCACCCCCATGGCTAAGGTGATGGCCGCCATGCATTTCTTCGCCACTGGGTCATTCCAGCACACAGTGGGCATTGGAGGAGGGATGTCCCAGCCCATGTTCAGCAAGGTGCTGAGGGATGTACTGGCAGCCATGATGCCGTACCGAAACAGGTACATCCGCTTCCCCAGGGCTCGTGAATTGGCGGCAGTGAAGGGTGCATTCTATGCCCTTGGCAGAATCCCACACGTCGTTGGAGCCATTGACTGCACACATGTCGGCCTTGTTCCACCACAGGCCACTGAGCACCTGTACCGCAACAGGAAGCACACGCACTCCCTGAATGTGCAAGTGGTGTGCCTTGCGGACATGGTGATCACCCACGTGTGTGCAAAGTTCCCAGGCTCGGCCCATGACGCACACATAATGCGCAACAGCATCTTGCCACGACTGATGTCCAATATGCAACAGGATCGTGCCTGTATTGTCGGTGAGTATGTGGAGTGGTGTAGCGTGCTGGTTGTGCGATGCTGTCCCCTGTCCAGTTGGAATTGCAACGGTTCTCTGTGTCCCTCACACCCAGGTGACTCTGCGTACCCGAATGGGGCATGGCTGCTCAGTCCATTGAGGAATCCTCGCACCCCAGCAGACGATCGCTACAATGA
Source organism: Calotriton arnoldi (assembly GCA_963921515.1). Lineage (NCBI taxonomy): Eukaryota > Metazoa > Chordata > Amphibia > Caudata > Salamandridae > Calotriton > Calotriton arnoldi. The sequence goes on from CAWUFW010008704.1 coordinate 837,590, forward strand.
GGCACATGGGAGGACCAGACGTGTGGTCGAGCGTACCTTTGGCCTCCTCAAGTCCAGGTTCAGGTGCCTGGACCGCACCGGGGTGCGCTGGCGTACTCCCCACAGAAGGTGTGCCAGATAGTGGTGGCGTGCTGCATGCTGCACAATCTGGCCATTCGGAAGCAGATCCCCCTCATCGTGGATGACGGAGATCAACCAGGGCCCCAGCCCGCAGACCAGGACAGCTCGAGTGAGGAGGACAGCGGAGAGGAGGAAGCTGGTAATGTGCGGCAGCAGCTCATCGCCCGCTACTTCACTTGACGGTGAGTGTCCATGTACGACGGCTGATGTGGCTGTATCTGTGCAGGTGTGTGTGTGCTGTGTCAGGGTGGCCGTTTGTTCACTGCGTGCTGTGTGTCAACGCTCCATGGCCAGGGTAGTATGCCACTGTTGGTGGCTGTGGCATTGTGCCCTATTGCTCTGTGCGATGTGTGTACATTGCTTGTAGTTGTTGACATGTACTGTGTGATGGGTGTGTGACACACTCATTGAATGTGCTCCTGTTCTGTCTCCCACCCCTAGGTCCCTACAGGCCCTCCGGATTCAATTGCCATGCCACGCATCAGGTGCCTTTCCGCCCAAGGTGGCCGTTGTATTCCGTACAAATAAAACACAGGGCACAAACAGCAGTTAGTGAAAAAGGTGCATTTATTACAAACTGTGACATGTGATTGTGTGTAAGGTGATGACAAAAGTGGTGCGTGCAGTGACAATGAGCTGTCGGTCATGGCTGCGTGATGATCAGGGTGTACCCACTGGTTCTATGTCCATAGTCCAACACACACATGCCATCCAGATGGCTGTGTGGAGTGGGATCGTAGTCCAAGTCAATGCAGTGGCTGGTCAAGGAAGGCTGGCGGAAGGCTGGCTGGCTGCCTCACTTGCGTTTGGAGCGTGCGAAGTCCTCCCGGGAGATCTGTTTCCCGCCGGACGGCCCCTTCCACGTTTGCGAGGGGGTGCCTGCTTGCGACATGCTGGTGGTTGAGGTGTGCTCACTGGCTGTGGACGCAGGGGAACTGGACACTGCTGCTCCACCCTGCGCCCCGGCAGGTTGTGGCGGAGGGGAGCTGCTGTCCCTGGCAGTGACCTCACCGCCACCACCAGCTGGCCCATGAGGTCCACGAGTTGGCCCATACGGGCGTCCATGGACCTCAGCACCCCCAGCACCTCACGCGTGTCTGAAGCAGACCGGACCCATTGTCCTTGGGCCTCTTCATAGGCCCCAAGGACTCTGGCCATTTGAGGCAGGGCATGGCTCCCAGGGAGGCTGGCGTTTCCTGACCCTGCTCCTCCTACCAGTCCTGCTGCCACCGGCCTGCCCACTAGCCACATTGCTCACCACGGTCCTCGCTGTGGCTCCCAGGGTGGATCCAGTCGGCCGGGCCACCACCTGCGCTGGGGCTGGTGCCAGCGAAGACGTGGTGGTGGTGGCGGCGGTGGTGGTCGGTGCGGCGATGGTTGCGGCAGTGGTAGTGGCCGCAATGACCGTGGGTGTGGCCGCAATGACCGTGGGTGTGGCCGCAACGACAGTGGCAGCAGGGGGCTGGGAATGTTCAGCAGCCCTGGATGATGGGTTGGTGGGTAGGAGGGGTCCTGGGGAGCGGCTGGGCCCTGCCACACCAGATGGGCCTGCTTGGTGGTCCGTGTCCGAAGAGGAGGACAGATCCTCCAGATCCGTGTGTCCTCGTGGGGGGCTTGTAGGCTGGCTGTGCTGGCTGCTGGCTCCATCCCCAGCATCCAGCAGTTCGTCACCTGTGGAGAGAATGAGATTTGTTATTGTGTTGCACCTGGCGAAGTATGTAGTTGTCGTCTGACATTAACAGTTCGTGCAATCTCGTACATGGGTTTCCCGGAGGCGTGTGTGTGGCTGTACCATTTGTAGTTGTGTGTGCTTGGCAATGGGACTGTGTGCTGTGCACATGTGGCATGGGACGGATTGGCCATGCCGATGGGTGTGTTGCTGTGCCCCTACTTATTGTGACTCTGGTGTATGCGGGCTCCTGGCCCATCCTGGGTCTGGTTTGTACTTTGCTTTTGGTGTTCAGATGGAACGCTTAGGAACGCATATGGCAACATGGGGGCCATGCCCCAGATTCGCATTTGGGAGGGAATATGCTTTTGGGGTTCAAATGGAACGCTTAGGAACGCATATGGCAACATGGGGGCCATGCCCCAGATTCGTATTTGGGAGGGAATATGCTTTTGGGGTTCAAATGGAACGCTTAGGAACGCATATGGCAACATGGGGGCCATGCCCCAGATTCGCATTTGGGAGGGAATATGCTTTTGGGGTTCAAATGGAACGCTTAGGAACGCATATGGCAACATGGGGGCCATGCCCCAGATTCGCATTTGGGAGGGAATATGCTTTTGGGGTTCAAATGGAACGCTTAGGAACGCATATGGCAACATGGGGGCCATGCCCCAGATTCGCATTTGGGAGGGAATATGCTTTTGGGGTTCAAATGGAACGCTTAGGAACGCATATGGCAACATGGGGGCCATGCCCCAGATTCGCATTTGGGAGGGAATATGCTTTTGGGGTTCAAATGGAACGCTTAGGAACGCATATGGCAACATGGGGGCCATGCCCCAGATTCGCATTTGGGAGGGAATATGCTTTTGGGGTTCAAATGGAACGCTTAGGAACGCATATGGCAACATGGGGGCCATGCCCCAGATTCGCATTTGGGAGGGAATATGCTTTTGGGGTACATGCTGTGAGCCATGGGTGCCGAACGTGACATGTGTTGTGGCAGCATGACAGTGCATGGTTTGAGGTGTGTGCATGCTTGACATGGCCTGCATATTTGCTGTCTGTTGTGATTACTGGACATGGCATTGGACGCATCGTTATGAGTGAGTGATGGTTGTGTGCCAGCCAACGTATTGCAGTTGTCCCATCTCCTTGGTGTGCGTGCTGCCCTGTGCCATGTGCATCACTGCAGTGCTCGGGGGGTGTGGCCCATGTTGTGTGTTGTTGCTCACAGTGTGTCGTGCGCTTCATTGACTTCTGGCACATGGTTGGTCATGGGCATGTATCTTAGCGTGACTGCTGTATGTGTGGCAGCTGTGCGGATGACATGCCTTTCATGAGACTGGGGCTGACGGATGGATGGTATGTTGTATGTGCATGGTGTGTCTGTGTGTTTGATGGGTTCTGTGGTGTTCGTGTGCATATATGTTGTTCCGCTCTGTTGCGTCTAGTGTTGTTTGTCTTACATAGGCGTAGTTGTGGGGTGTGTGGTTGACAGGCAGTAGGGGCTACATGGACAGGACTTCAATGGTGTTTCGGTTGTGTGTGATGAGTTGCACAGTGGCTGCCGTGTGGTACTATATTCAGTGTGGCTTGTGCATGCAGACGTGGCTCCTTGGGTGTTGCTATGTATGTGATGGGTCATGTGGGGTGTGAGTCTGTTGTTCATGTCCGTGTGCACATTGTTCACTTGTTCGTGACGGTGGGCGGTGCTGCGTGTTCGTCTGCTACGTGACATGTCCCATGTGTTGGTCGTGTTATGGTCCTCATGCCTCCAGTAATCCAGCCCTGTCCAGTTTCCCACCTGCAAGTTGTTCGTGCGTGCACTGTACTGGATGCCACATGGCTCTAAGCGGGGGTGCTCCATGTTGCAGGTCTGTGGGGGTGGGGGGTGTTGTGGGTCGTTGGGGTGGCTGGACACCCACTGACACCGATTGCTGTGGACCGTGATGTCTGCCTTTCGGCTGTCGTTGTGCACTGCGGTGGCTGACACGTGGCTGTGGGGTGTGGGGGATGCTCCTCCTTGCTGTGCTGTGGGACTGGGGCCTGGTGTGTGTTGTACTTGGGCTGTCCACCCTCCCACCCACTGCACTTTGTGTTCCTGCCACTTACCTGTTACTTGTCGGTTAGTGCAGCTGTGGCGGACACATGGGTGTGGTGGGTGCTCGTTGTGGCGCTTCTGGCATGTTTGGGGACCTGTTGGTGGTTACGTGGCTGGCTGAGTGTACACATGTCCCCACGTATGTTACAGTTGTTCGGTTTGGGCTGTGTGTGGTGGTGTCTGTTGCATGTGTGTGTGATGTGTTGTGTATTGTGTGCTGGACATGGGGGTGTTTGTCCCTGGGAGCTGTGGCATGGTGGTTGCGCATGTGAGTACATAGCGGTGTGCTGGTATACATTAGTTTGTACTTACCAGCCTCCACTCCCGCTGCTAATCCGGCGAGGATCTCCGGATGTATTACGACTCGCACCTTCTCCTCCCACGCTTTGAAGGTCTTAAAGAGCGCAGGATTCCCTCCGCCAGTGACGGCAGCCAGCTCTCTGTTTTTGCCCTCCTTCTTCTTGACCAGGCTCTTTACGTCATTCCAACGTTTGTTTATTTCACCTCTGTTCCTGGGCAGGGTCCCGACTGCATTGACCTGGTCTACGATCCGGTTCCACATTCTGTTTCTGGTGGCTAGTGGTGTGTGCTGGACCATGTTCCCATAGATTTGTGGGTACACCTTGATGATCTCGTCGACCATGACCGTCAGCTCAATGGGCGTGTACTTGGGCATTCTTTGTGGTGCCATGGTGTTTGTGGTGCTGGTGCGGTGTGTGTTGTGTAATGTGCAGGGGGTTTGTGGTGCCGGTGTTTGGTGGTGGTGGTGGTGGTGGTGGTGTTTGGTGGTGGTGGTGGTGGTGGTTGTGATGTGTGCGTTTCTGTGGTGTGCTGCTGTCCTTGCTGTGTCCTCTCCTCTCCTCTCTGGTTTGCAAAGTAGCAAGGGGTTGTGGTCTGTGGGAGTGCTGCTTTTGTACTCACCTATGTGGGTGTGTCCTCATGGTCTGTTGTTTTCAGGTGTGTTGTGTCTGGGGTTCTGGCCTTTGTATTTTTTGTTTGTCCGGGGTGGTGTTTTCGGGATGTGTACTGTGCTTGTGTATTTGTGCGTGCCTTGCTGTGTGGACTTGTTGGCCATGTTGTGTGCTATTGGTTTTGTGTGCGGATGGTTTCTGTGCAGGTACGTGGCGCCATGGCTTCTGCCGTGTCGATTCTCATCGAGCGTTGTTTGCGCTGGCGGGCGGTATATTTGTGGTTTTCCGCGCTCATGTCGGTGCGATCGTAATTTCACGTGCGGTGTGTCGGCCGTGAGGGCGGGCGGTTTTGTGTTGTCGTGCGTGTTTCCGTCCGTGGCGGGCGGTTTGACTCCGACTCCGGACGTTGGCGGGCGGTATTTTGTGTGATTTTCCGCCGATGGCGGTTTTCGGTTTGTGTAATCGTAATGGCGTGGTCGGTGTTCAGGCGGTGTGTGCGGGCGGATTTTTGCCGCTTCCATGCCTGGCGGATTTTTTTACGCCGGGTATCGTAATGGGCCCCTAAGTACTTACTGTTAAACCGATAACTCAATTTCCTCCCATGGGATTGCATTGACTGCTTTTCTGTGAAAAAAGTTCTACGTGTGGAGTTGGAAATTGAATGAGAACTTAAGAAACTGTGCGTTTTCAAAAACTGACTTACTTACCTTTTATTTAGGAAATGTCCCAGTGTGATATCTAGGCATATCACACTGAGTATAAAAAGTAATCATAAAAGTAATCACAAAGTAATTGAAAAGTAATTTCCACTGTTTCTGAACATTTGACCTACCTGTATCTTCATTCAACTGTATTATCAGAAAAGTACTATTTTTACTTACCTGCACCAAGTCTGGTTTGGTTCTAAAAATAAAATACAACAAAGAAATATTTTGATACAAAACAATTGGTCTGAGTTCAGTCTTTGAGTGTGTGAAATCATTTCTTGCCTGAGTGTGTACATTAAATGCTTAACACTATCCTCTGATAAAGCCTTACTACTCGCCCACACTACCACAAACAGAGAGTAAGGTATTATCTACTTTTACCTCTGGAAGCCTTTGGGGATCCACTGGACTCTGCACACTTTTGGTATAGTATATATGCAGAGCCAGCTTCCTACACTTAAGCATAAATTGTATTGGAAAATTACAGAAAGACGAACAAAAAGATTTATAAAACATTATAGTTTTTTTCCACCAGTATTTCTTTATGTAGACCAATGTGAACAATATTTATTGGCATAAAATGTTCCTTAACATTTTTAATGTATTTTGATTAACATCACTTGTAAGGAAATATCACTTACTACAGCACATAAGTGAGGTATTTTATTCAAAGTCATAATTTTCTAAACGTTCACAATAATAAAAATCTGCAATATCTTACGTAAAAATGTGTTTTATTACTTTTTACATTTTTAAATTTAATTCAGCAGATAATACATTTCACTGCAGTAGACTTATCTGTTTTACAGAGCTAATTTATGTAACTCAGTCCTCCAACTAGCACCCTCGGGAACCAGGAGGGTGATCTTCAAACCATGGATATAGTTCTCTTGGCAAAAGACAGGTCCATCTTAATTAAATTGTTTGTGGATTTTTCTGTCTTTGGGCTGGGTGCCATGCCCAGTAGACAAGTCTTGGGGCTGATCGTTAACCGCCTGCCTGTCCATCATTTTAATTGCCCTGCGATCTCTACCGGTAGATAAGTACTGTTCTATCTTGTGACAGTGGCATACCATGTGAAAAATTATTGCCTCCACCTCTTCAAAACTGGGAAACAAATATGATGTGTTAGGGAACATGTCACACGAGCGTATAAGGGTCAGGAAAGTGTGATGTAAGTAATTAAATTGTATCAGTTTTAAGCTGGGCATTTATAGAATTTTTGGCTATGTGGTTTAGGGCTACCGCAGACTAGCCATCAGTCATACTTTCTCTCAACTGTTCCTCCCATTTTGTGTTCAGGGGTCCATGTTTTTTTTTCCTGATTTGCTCTGATGGTTTTGTAAAGCATGTCCATTATACAGTGATGGTGACCCCATGGACTGTCTTATCAGTTGAAGTTCCAGGTTCTGATGATCCGTTCCCCATGCTTATTTGACCATTTTCTGCAATGCAGCGTAGGCAATAAACTGACCCATTGGAATATCATATGGTATTTTAAGTTCTTCCAACATCATGATCATATTCATGATAGCCCATGATGATAGTTAGCCCATGATACTAACCCCAAGCCTGGATCTTGTTGCTCTGCCCACTATTTCTGCTGTTTGTTTAAATGTATGCAATTTTCGCCTGTTTCCGATGTGGGGATGAGAAGAGTTCCTACATACTAACACTCTGGAGCTGCCTGACTGTTCAGATAAATTGAACACGGGTGATGATAGAACTAAGTAGGGTGGTGGGTGAAACCATTCCCCTTGACCCCAAGTACATCCTGTTGTGGGAGCCGGGAGATGTCGACATCCCCAGGTCACAACTTCTTTTCTGTAATTTAGCGGGTAGTCGCCAAGTGAGATGTAGCACGACACTGGGGCGCACCTGAACCCCCGACATTACTGGAGTGGAAGAGAGGAATGTACTTATACATGGCGGATGAAAGGGTCACGTACAGAAGTAGGCGCTGCCCATGCAAATTCTATAAGGTGTGGGGACAGTGGTTGCAATACTATGACATTTATCTTACAATGGGAGCTGCAACTCCCATGTCATAAATGTACTGTGGTGTTCTGTATGGGAGTGGTATTGTACTCATCATTGTGATTGATTCTGGATATGGTAATGTCATGCAATTGCCCCTTGTGCTTGGGGGTTGTGGGTGTGGGTGTGGCTATACCTCCTTTTTTGCTACATTATCGTTAGATGCATGTTCTGCGCCTTATTGCACTGTTTGCTGTAAAAATATTTTAATGCTGACCTACCAAAAACCAAATAAAGCTATATTTTTTTAAAGTGTTGCAGTTTTCATAACAGCAGTTCAGGTGCGTAAGGCATACCGCCGATGCTTCTTTTCAGAAAGCGGTTCCAATTATATTTCTTATGATTTTTTAATATGAATCCTTCAGTCCCAGCAATATCAGCTCACTTCGGACACACCAACTTTGGATTAGCGTCCTTTGCAAATCAGGATGCTATGCATTGTAGCTGGGCCAGAAATAGTATGATTCCTATTCTGCAACTGTCGGATCTCCTTCATCAATGGTCAGATATAGTTTGTCTAGTGCCACTTTGTGCCCCAAATTAACTCAATCTGTATTATTGCTAGTTCTTTAAAGAAGGTTTTCATTCTACTCTACATTTGCAAACTCATATACCAATCATAGGATTAATACCATCTTAGAGAGCACCACTTGACCCATCGCTGAGAGGTGGTTTGTTCCAGAACGCTATTGGTAAATTGGCTGAAGTAAGCACATTACCAAGAAGGTACGATGATATAATTGAATTGATCCAGTTACTTCTCGATAAAATAGAACTTTCCAAAATGGAATTAAAATTGACAACCCTTGTCTTAATGATGTAATTACAACCATCCAGTTCAAGACCAAGAGTCCTATATTGAATCTAACCACCAATCCCCTTGATACCACTGTCTCCTAAAGTATTGATACTTCAATCTGTTGTGTTGCTGGCACATATACCTTCAGAAAATCTTGCAGCTACACTAACTTCTCAACTATGTTGTGAGCTGAATATCAACGCTAATTTGAATACAGTAGCTGGAATTGAATCCGCACACATTGTTCACATGTCTGTAGAAGTAGATTTGACCTTTGATGATAAAGAAGGTCTTTAATTGTACTTAAGTAAACCTAGGTTGAAAAAATGTAAAAAACTAAATAAAACTATAACGAATGATAATTAATGCACAACATCTACCATCACTGTGGAAGTAAAGAAAAAAGTGTATCCTATATTCCAGAGGTCAGGGAAGGTATCACCAGACCATATTAGACAGATCAAATTCTAAATGTTAGTAATGAAATAGAAGTTTCAGAATCAGCAAACCATCTTTGTGGAGTCAAGACCAATATCTATTGACTCCATTACCCCTGAGACCAGTTCAGTGTCCCTGTAACTAGCCTCCCAGCAGCCTCAGGCTGCTAATGCACAGTTAAGGGTGTCTCTTTTCACAAAGAATAGAAATGAAATATCACTGCAACACACATTGGACAGCATGGTTAATGTAGTTACAACCAAGTCAACAAATTCAGGTTGCTGTGAAGTCTCTAGAAGTGCCAGATAGAACTAAACTCACTTTAGACCTAAAAGCTGGTTAGCCCACTGTTAGAGGTTCTGATTTTTTTGTGGGGCCCACTCAGGAAAACTATGTTAAATCCTGAGATTCAGTAGTTCCAGCTAGTGCTACTATGGGTTAAGTGTGAGTACACTCAACTTGATTTATTTCCTTTATACAAGTCAGAGGATCAGCATGACCCTGTAAACAGAAATATCATATTGAAAATCCTGAAATAATTTCAGGCCAATAAGGAAGTTAATATGGCAAAATTCACTAACCACTCATGGCTGAAAAAAGTATTGTATAGACTATCCGAATTAGCACCCTGAGGAATGCTTTTAAAACTACTACCACACAATTAATTATCCTGGAATTTTAGGAACTGAATAGTTGAACTTAAGCATTTATTCGAGAATAAACAGAAAATAACAGCATCAGAACGTATGAGCAAGAATTTTAAAGATCCGGAGCCACACATTTCTAACTAGGTTGATGATTTAAAAGTTGAAACAAATCAATGGAGACTAAGAAGAAGTCAAGTTAGATCAGCTAATCTTGATGAAACGCAACTGAATACAGGTTTTGTAGGAGGTGACTGAGTAATTCACTCGTTGCTCTCAAAACAGTTCTCTGATCCGGATATTGAGAATCAATCTCAATCCAGTGTGTCTCAAAATTTGACAATATGTTCATAGAACATTGCTGGAATTGGCAAGCAAATTAAGTTGGGAGCCACTAATTTAATGAACTTTCTAAACTTATTTAGCATCATTTGCATACAAGAATTCTGTAATCTTTCAAAATTTTCGATGAAATCAATACATTTCATATGATACTTTTGTCTTCAACTTCAACACAAGGGATTCAATACCCAATAATATGTTTAAATAAAGCTATCATTGATTATCAATTGCCATAATTGGATTCTTTATCTACTATGAATAAAGCTCAATGTAAACACCTTTTGAACGAAAACAATAACCACTCCTCACTTCAACAATTTAAAACAGTCTCTTGCTTATAAAAATTCAACGTGTCTACCAAACCTACACTACTAAGAGTTAGTATTATATTGATTCACATTTAGAGGCCAGGGTAAAAACTGATTTCTTTTACGCATTAGATTACTATACATCCCAATCCTACAGTTTGAAGGTGCGTGGTTAAAGTTTTTGAATTCTCACAGATTATGCTATATTTGTTTTAATGCAGTTAAAACTTTGAAACATGGAATGTGTCTTTGCTCAGGGCTGTTTGTCTGCATTTTCAACTCTGTGATCAGTGATATTATGTTTTTGGGAGATGGGAGAATTATTTACAGATTGGTTTTAAAGGGTGTCAGATGATAACGTTTTGGAGTAGTTAACTATACATTGTGTTTTGGATTTACTCCCCTCCTTCTGCTCCCACTCACCATTCCCTTGTACAGCATATGTTCCTCAGTTCCTATTTCTCTGGTCTCTCGAACCTCAGAGTCGTTGTCTTCTTGTAGACTTGCTGCTGTCTATTGAGCATTTTATCATTCTATGCTGCTTCCATGCAGGTGTTGCCATTTTTTGGCAACTTTGCCATAAAGTTTCCAAACAAATGTGGAAATGTTCACTCCATACTGGCTTTTCTAGATATGTTGCACTCTTGGATTGCTATCTGCAATTCTTCTTGCCAAAGTAGCTATTCATGGTCCTTGTGGTTATCTTAGGCTGCACTTGAACACATTTGTAGGGCAGCAGATTTGTTTAACACATTCAGTAGTTAATTTCTAGCATCCTTTTTCCATTTTATACTGGTAAACACAACCTGAAAACAATTGGATGGGTGAGGATATGGGGATCCTTACCACTGAGTTTACTGTACAAGTACCTAAGAAAAGCAAATTATCTTCCTTTAGGAGCTAAGACAGTAGCCTGTTATGCGGGGGACAAGTTGTCTAATGTGTTTGCATGGCCTGGATGTAAGTGTGGCAATGGTCTGAAATACGATGTTTGTAAGGCACATGATGACGCTAGTTTACCTGGAGCAGGCATTCTGGCTACATGTCCTTCCAGGTCCAAACAGGTGATGCCCTTTTCTGTACCTGACCTTATCTGGGGATACCAGGGTGGTGGGACACCCTAAAGAGTTGACTAGCGTAGGGCAATCGCAGCCGGCATGGCTCGCGGGTGGGGGCAGGGGGGCTGGTGATTCCGTCGAGCCGGTCGCGGGGGAGGTCATGCAGGGGGGGGGTTTTAATTACAAATATACATTTTAAAAAATAATGTAAACTTACCTTGAGGCCGGGTCCTGCGTATTCTCGGCTCCTGCTCTCCTGCCTCCGACAGGAACAGGAAGCAGGCATCCAAGCTCCCTCCCCTAAGTCAATCACAACGCTGCACACCACTCCTCCCCTGCTCAGAGAGCAGAGCAGCCCCGCCCACCTGCCCTCCCACAACGCAAACATAAAATGGTAATAACTTAAAGTTATTACCATTTTATGTTTCTGCTTCTCGCGCTGTGAGAAAGCAATGGGGCAACGCTCCTCCGCCATAGCGGAGGAGCCGCCACTGAGGGTAGGAGGCAGGAAATGACAAATGGATACCAGTGATGTCACTCCCCAGCAGAGATGGATGCTGGGAAGTGCAACAATGTCATTTCCTGTAGAGATGGATGTTGGGAAATCCAGAGATGGCTTACTGTTGAGATGAATGTATGAACATTTTGGAAGGTATAGCATCATAAGCAATTCATGACAATTATAATCATCTGAATCAGTTTGTCCCATTGTTGTAGCAACAGAAGGGATGTAAAATGTTTTTTTTTTTTAGATTTAAGGGCCCTATATCAACATATTTCTTGTGAAATTCATCCTTTACCTATGATCATTGAGGTTGTGTTTATGTTAGCGGGAGCAACTGTCTTGACATAAAGTCTGTTTAGCATCAAATTAAGTTATTGCCTGATTTACACTTGTTGACATCCTTTATAAGATTATATGGTTTGTTGCATTTTAAGAGGATTCAGCTTGGGCTTGCTTCAGCAGCTAGTATGTTTCAGAGATCAGGATTCACCCAATGGGGATCAAGTCTTTTGTTGAAATCTTGGATAGCATTCAGTGTGACGCTACAGCATCTTACTTATAAACATTGACTAGCCAATTTTAAAAGTCATGCAACATGTTTCAGTGTATATAGCATAACAGAAGAGTAAAGGAAAACTGTGAAACTGTCAATACCCAGTTACCTCCTTCCCACTGTAACTCCCCCCCACCCAATGCATTGATGTGACGTGAAAAATAGCTGCTGAACTATACTGTCAATTATTTAACAAGGACATCCATTATCCTCCCGTGGAGTGGGCATGACTTATCCATTTGGAGTAGCTATGAGTGTTCAATCAAGCTTATTTTAAGACTTTTAGATATTTGGGACAGGAGAGTTCCCCTACTTCCTACAATAAGTAATTTAAGATGGGTGCCCAATGTATTTCTAATCATTCAGCATTCCTATTTAGGGTTAATATAATTTTTTCCATACCCAGCATGTATCTCCAATTCCTGGTATTGGGAGTCTTGGTCTTTCTGCATAATAGGGTGTCAGTTTCCTATCTGCACATACAGCCAAAAAAATATGTCAACCTCTAAGGGAATGTACGGAAAATGTCTGCTTAATTTTTAGACAGAGCAAGGTATATATAATGGAAATCTAGGAAATGCTGTATCAAACATTTAGTCTTTACCGTCTAGCTCCTCTGTCCAGAAGGCATAGAATTTGGGTCATTGCCAAAGAATATGAACTAAAGTCCCTGTCTCCCCACAACAGCACCAACAGACTTCAGATCAATTTGTGTTCCATTAGTGAAGTTTAGAAGACATGGTATCATCCTTAAACAAAGTGGATGTAAAATGTAAAATGTTTCCAAGATGATATTTTAATTTTCACTAAAGATATTAATTGTACAAGGCAGTTTTAAAGGACTTTTGTAATAAACTACAACAGAAGGGTCTGAAATTAAAAGTGGAGAACTGTGTGGAGAACTGTGTCCTGTTCCGGAATCAAGTGAACTCTCTAAGGCATATAATTTCTGAGTAAGGAATTGTGTCAAAAGAGAACATTAGTAGACTCTGTCCAGAATACACTGGCTCCAGATTAAAACAATTAAATATTACCTTTAAAAGGTGTCTGTGGGGGGGCGTGGCCAAGATGACGATTTGAGCGGTCGCACGACCCGAAGGCTCCTCGCTCCTGGCCCCCGTAATCAGCCAAATACCTAAGCAAACCCCCCTGTTGTGCATCACAGCAGGTGGCACGACCAGAGGGAGTGTGCCGACATCCCCGTAAGCTCCTGTAGGCGACTTATGCCGCCGGTGGACACCTCGCAGGGCCGAGCAGGCAGCGGCTAGAAATGGCGCCCAAGCCGGGGACCCAGTACAACGGCTGAGCGGGAAGGACTGACGCGGCTCCTCCCCAACAGGGACACCGGCGGATCTGGCGACAGTCCACCAGAGGGGCGCCTGGCGAGGCAGCGAGTGAGTACCCGCAGCAGCGATGATCATCACAGTCACAGGCAGGAACGGTGCAGCCGCGGAGAAGCGGCCCCTACCTGGCCGGAGGCATAAATCGAGCGCGCGGCTTGAGGGCCTCACCGAGCGCGAGTCCGGAGCCCCCTGCGCAAATCGGAGAAGAAGCAGCGCCTGAAGGTACCGGCGGGGAAGGCGCGGGGGAGCGGTGATTGACCCGGGGGGCCCGGTCCCGCCAGAGACAAGCTGCCCTGTAGGCCCTCGCAGCCCGGCCGGGGCCCGACCGCGGTGAGTGCCAAGGCCCAAAACACACAAGAACAGTCGGCAGCGGGGGTGAGATAGGCCTGTAGGCACCAACGCCGAACACAGCCTAGGCGCAAAAGACTAGAGGAAGCGCAACAGGGCACACAAGAAGTGGAGGCGGTCGACTGACACGTAGGGTGCCCACCCCCAAGGTCCGACCCGGCAGAGCAGGGGCAGGAGCCAGAGCAGGAGCGGCATAGGGCAGCGCAGCGGACCAGGAGAGATAACCCCTTGTTTCGGTAGAGGCAGCGGCCCTGGGGGTGCCTAATCCAGCCCGAATAGATTAGCTTCAGAGACCGCAACCGAGTGGGGACGGGTGGAGGCAGCCCCTACCCAGGCGGCCGTGGACACCGCGAGCGAGACCGCAGACTGGACTCCATGAAACAGCGCCTCCATAGTTGAAGGCCGCACACGGCATACTAGATCACGAGGTGCCCATCGCTGCCCTTGCAGGGTCACACAACAGGCCGACAACGCCACAGCCGAACTCAGAGAGCAGACCCAGGTGACAGGGCCGAGGCAGGCCCACCGGCCTGATCGCTGCAATCCGGCCGTGAAAAGGGAGGCACTGCCAAGCGAGCACCCGCGCAGGAGAATCACACTGCCAGCACGTAGCAGGTCGCCCACAACCGGGAGGAATAACAGTCACAGCCCACAGCAACTGGAGGCCACAGTCCACACACGAGAGCAAAGAACCACACCACGGGGCTTGGAAGAGAGGCAAAGTTGAGCGACACTAACTCAATGACACCCAAGGAACCAGAGGCGATACACACGTGAAGTGCCCGTAGATCTAGTGTGGAGGCGGAAGACCAACCAACCGGGGGCCCCACAATGTCCACAGTGCGGAAAAAGGGGGAAAGAACATTGAAAGAGATGTTGGCCAAAGGCTCCATGTCCGGGGAGAAGGGAGGGCGAACCTCTCCGGCCCCTAAATCACAAACAGAACAAGGCGAAGGGGAAGCGCCAATCACACGAGCATTCCTAGAAACTCTCTTCAATACGCTGCGAGAGGATTTCCAAACGCTTAAACAAGAGGTGGCAGGAGAGGTGAGAGAGATCTGACGCGATGTTGACGAAATTGGGGAGCGAGTTGCCGCCGTCGAAGATCGTGAACAATCCAAAGGTGAGGAGATAGAGCAACTACAGCAGGAACTTATATGACTCAAGGATCAGCAGTTAGACTTGCAAGCTCAGCAGAAGACCTCGAAAATCGGTCACACCGAAACAACATCCGCGTTAGGGGGGTCCCGCTGAAAGAAGAGGGTCAGACGTCGCCCGATACCGCCAAGACCTGTTTAGGGAGATCCTGGACGAGTCCCCAGATTTTGACATTCGCATTGATCGTGCACACCGGGTGGGAATGGCAAGGCGGGCACCAGCCCCTCCACCGGACATCCTAGCTTTCTTGCCGGATTTCCCCCTCAAGGAACGCATACTACGTGAAGCCAGACGGAAGCAACCCCTCAAATACCAGGGTAAGCCTATAGCACTATATCAGGACCTGGCCTCCATTACCTTACAAAAGAGGAAAGCATTCAGGGAGGTGACTACATTTCTGAAGGACAAGGGAGTGACTTACTCATGGGGCCACCCATTCCGCAAAATCAATTTCAAGTGGGGTGACAAGCTACACCAAGTGAGATCACTTCAAGAAACGTGCGCGCTTCTGGGCCTAGAACAACGGAACTCGGAGGACTCGCCCATCCGCACACAACGATCCTCAGGGGGAGAATGGCAAAGAGTAGGCCGCAGACGCTCGCCTAAACTTGAAACACGGCCGGACCCTGCCACCATAACACAAGAAAGAATGGCAGCCCTGGAGCAGTGTCGAGGGATACCACCTCACCGGACAAACTTTGAACTGCGCATGGGGACGTTACTGCACTGAAATATAGCTGGCTGGAGGGGGGGGGGCCGGGTCACTTGGACCACAAGTTCACCCCGATTTTTCATTCCCAAATGTCCGCGTCACGGTATGTTGGACATTGTACTATGGTCAAACCTGGGGTCTGTTTAGTTGGGGCTAGGGAGGGAATGGGGGGGATCCGGGGAGGGGAGGCGGAGGGAGGGACAAATGGGGAAGGGGGCACAAAGAGGGAGGGCAAGACGCACTTTCGGAACAGAACCCACACAAGGGGAAGACACGACCCTGGGAAGTTTGAAGGGAGGGGGTTAGGGAGGAGGGAGGGAAGGGGAACCGGTGTGCTGCTAGGAGCGGGCATGGACGAAAGACAGAGTCGTTGATATATGGAACTAGGGCCCAGGGGCACAGACACATGAGAGGAAAGAGCAGTCTACCAACGACACAAGCACAAACACCACTTGTAAACACACTATGTCGCAACATGTTCTTCAGGTGCTAACCCTCAATGTGAGGGGTTTGAATAATCCCGTTAAAAGGCGAGCCATCATATCTTATCTGGAGCACTCTGGGGCAGATGTGTGCCTTCTGCAGGAAGTCCATCTCCTCTCTAAGGATTGGCATAGAATGAGGTCCCGCGCCTTTCCCCAACAATTTTACTCCTCTACCATCGACAAAAAGGCAGGGGTAGCCATGTTACTCGCTAAGAAATTCCGGGGCAAGGTGGGAGATAAGGTAGCAGAAGTAAAGGGTAGGTTGTTGGCTTACAGGCTCTGGGTGGGTGGGGCTGCCATAGTGGTGGGGTCCATCTACGCCCCAGGACAAGAAAAGTTCATTAAGGGAGCCATATCAGAGGTTCTTAGTTCCCAAGACAGGAGGATTTTAGTGGGAGGCGACTTCAACCTGGTCATGGACTCAGAGAAAGACAGATCCGGGCAACGCTATGGCCAAACAGGAGCCTTATCAGAGGAGGGGAGGGAATGGCTGGCTCACAGGGGGCTGGTAGACATGTGGCGGGAGGCCCACACCCATAGCAAGCAATACACTTATTATTCAAATGCACACCACACGCATGCCAGACTGGACCACTTCATAGGATCGGATGAAATCAATGCCCTAGTGGACACAGTGGACATTACTCCAGCGGCACTCTCTGACCACGATGCGGTGATAGTGACATTGGACGTGCCCCTGACTCACGGACCGAGGGGGAGGTGGAGACTAAGGGAGAATTTGCTGCTGCGCAAAGAGATATCTCAGCAGGTGCATAAATGCATCACTGACTAACTCACGACAAACGATACACCGGATACGTCTCTAGCGGCGATATGGGGGGCCCTCAAGGCAGTCGTGAGGGGAGAATTGATAGCTATCTCCGCGGCGGAGGTTCGGGAACGGAAAGAAAAGAGAGAACAGCTTACGGCTAATGTGGTAGAGCTGGAACGAGTACACAGCCGGACAGGTGCCCCTAGAATATGGCGTAAACTGAAAGCAGCCAGAGCGCAGCTGGCAAGCCTAGATCTTGACAGGGCGGAATATGCGGCTTTGCGGCTCAAACATTCATACTATGTAGGGGGGGATAGAACGGGAGGTCTCCTGGCCAGTAAACTGAGAGCCCACGCTCAGAGGTCCAAAATTGCTGCCCTTCAGCACTCGAAGGGGGAGGTGGTGGAACTAGACGACCAGATAGCTGAAACTCTCAGAGAATTCTTTGCCTCCCTATATAGCAAAGATCCACGATTACAACTGAATGGAGAGTCATATTTTTAACGCGCCGCTACCACGGCCTTAAACATTGCGGGAGCAGAAGCTTTAGATGCGCCGATTAGAATCGAAGAAGTGTTAGGTGCTATTTCTCGTCTCAAGCCGTTGAAAGCTCCAGGGCCTGATGGCTTCTCGGCGGGGTTCTATAAAGCGTTCTGCCCACTAATCGCCCCGATTTTAACTTGCCTTTTTAACTCGTTCCAGGGCCCCGGAACTATTCCCGCAGACATGCTTGCAGCCGATATAGTTGTCCTTCCCAAGCCCGGAAAGGACGCTACCCAATGTGGCTCATACCGGCCGATCTCCTTACTCAACTTGGACCTCAAGTTGTTCACAGGGGTTCTTGCGGCCAGACTAGGCCCACGCATGCCAAGCATCATCGAACCAGACCAATCCGGTTTTATTCCCAATAGACAAAGCAGCGACAACACCAAACGAATCATGCATATAATTGATAAAGTCCACCATAACAAGATGGATGCCCTTTTACTGTCGATAGATGCCGAAAAGGCATTCGACAGGGTAGACTGGAGTTTTATGGATAAGACATTGGCGCACTTTGGCATAGGTGAGCGATTCAGAGCATGGGTAACAAGCTGCTATGACAAACCCACTGCCACGATCCGGGTCAACGGGACAAGCTCCCAGCTCTTTGACATCCAAAGGGGCACGAGGCAGGGATGTCGGTTGTCGCCCCTTCTATTTGCGCTATATGTTGAACCCCTAGCACAACGGATAAGAGATAACCCTGATATCCTTGGCATCCCCTTCGGAGGGGAGAAGCACCCAATCAGTTTATATGCGGACGATATCCTGGCAGCCCTGGAGACACCCAAGCGCTCAGTGCCGGCTTTCCTTCGGGAACTGCATGCTTTTGGCAAAGTCTCCGGTTTCAAAATCAATGTGGGGAAATCCATGATATTGCCACTTGGCCTCAATGAGACTTCACCGGGGGAAACACACGGAGAGTTCGGAGAGCTCCAACTTCAAGACAAGATCCCATACTTGTGGATAGTTCTGACCCCCTCCACAGGGCAAACAATCGCCCTAAACTACTCCAACCTCCTCTCACAAGTTCAGGGGGATCTGCGTAGATGGCAGAAGCAGCCTCTGTCGCTTCTGGGCCGTATCGCTGCAGTTAAGATGTCTATCTTGCCTCAAGTGCTATACTTCTTTCAGACCATCCCAGCCTGGCCTCCCAAAGGCTTCATTCACAAATTGCAAAGCGCGGTGCAACATTTCATCTGGGCCGGGAAGAGGCCGCGGATGCATAGAGAGCTAGCTTACCGTCCCCCTGACGAAGGAGGGCTAGGAATTCCCAATCTACTGGACTACTTCCGGGCGTCGCAACTCAGATACCTGGTAGAGTGGAGCAGACCGGAATCAGAAAAGAGGTGGCTGTTCTAAGATAGGGCGCTGGCACAGCTATCCCTCTGGAAAGTGCCATTCCTCAAACGCCCGGATAGGCCCCCGAACCTTGCAATCTCCCCATTTACACGCACTGTGATGCAAGTGTGGGACACAGTGGCGACTAAACGTGGACTCACCTCCTTCCCCTCGCCACTAACTCCCATATTCGACAATCCGGAATTCCCACCGGGGCTCGAAGAGCGAGCGTTCCCACAATGGAGGGCGTCAACTTGCAAGTCAGCCGGGCATTTATTTGATTTGGAGGGGTTCCTCCAGTTCTCAGAGATATCGCAAGCCTACGACGTCCAGAGACCGCAGAGATTCCAATACTTCCAAATTTGTCACTGGCTATTACACCCAGACGTGCGCCCGATGGTCGGTATGAAACTGACGGCCTATGAGAAATGGCTCGTAACCAAAACCTCGGATAAGAGGATGACCTCTGAACTCTACGGGCTAATACGTCCCCCGGCTCGTCCGGGACCCTCGGCTGGACAGAGGCGATGGGCGCGGGAGCTTGGTAGAGAGCTGACCGAAAAAGAATGGCGTGACATCTACTTTCGGGCGAACCACGCGGCTAAGAACACAGCAGGCAGAGAAGCAGCGGTCAAGGTATTGACATATTGGTATTTGACACCTGCCAGACTGCATAAGGGAAACCCCGATCGCAGCCCTACATGTTGGAGAGGATGTGACGAAGAGGGCACACTGACTCACCTGTTATGGGACTGCAGGGAAGTGACTGGATACTGGACGGCAGTCCTAGACGATATAGACAAACAATTTGACACAGAGGTCCCACGCTTCCCTGCCTACACCTTGCTGGGGCTACCCAACTCGCTTACGTACCCACTGAAGTCAGTTAGGGGAAGGCAGATGGGCTTGGCTATGGGAGTAGCGGTGCAGCACATTCTCTCCTTATGGGGCACACGGAATAGACCAACTCATACAGGGTGGCTACACAAACTGTGGTACACTTTAGGCATGGAGAGAATCCAAGCTAGTCTTACACAATCTAGGGACACGTTTGCTACCACATGGCGGCCCCTACTATCCCTACTAGCGTTGGAATTCAATGAAATCACCTGCCCGAAATACCTTCACCTTTTGTGACTAACAGATGTCCAACAACCTGAGGCAGCTTCCTGAGGCATGGCGCACACGGGCTCTATATGTACCAAGCTACCAAGGATCCGTCATAGCACACCGGTTCGGGGAGGGGGGAGTTGGGACACGGGGAAGGGGGGGTTGGGAGTTTTGTACTTTATTAGCTATCGTATGTTGCACAGACAAGCCGGGCCTCTGCCCTACCTCGCCGGCTCAAGCAGGTGACTACCCTAAGGAAAGGGCTAATAGTCCCCATTGCT